>LPNX010159377.1:86793-140191 GCA_001517045.1 Pseudotsuga menziesii | reverse complement strand
ATATATATATATATAAATAAGAAAAAAGGAAGTTTAGTTGTGAAAACCAGTTCCCTGGCACAATATAAACTTGAATTTTCTGTGGAAAACCAGGTTTGACCTGGCCATTGAAAATTCACAAAAATATATTTTTCCAATTTCCCTGTTTCTTTACATAGTTTTGTTTTCCAAATAATGAAGATCTTGTTTGACTTGAGGACAAGTCAAAAGGTAGGCATGTGAGGGGGATAAGCATTTTCATGCTTGTTTAGAACCCTCCAAGTCTTTCCATATGCAAAGGATTGTGATTTTTAAATGCAGAAGGGACCTGACTTCCAGTAAGGCAAAAGAAATCTACAGAAGGACCTGACTTTCGGTAAAGCTGAAAGAATTTGAGATAGCAGACAGAAGACATCAGAAGGACAGAAATGAATCAGAATACAAACCAACCTCATCAGGTAGCAAGCTCATCATACAGGGACATCAAGCAAAGTCTGTAAGAATTTATAGTTTTTATGTTTTAAAAAGTTTTAGAATTCTTTGTTTTTAAGTGATGACATATTACCAACTATTGTAAAGCTTAACTGCCTATTTTTTTCATTATTCCATTAGTCTCTGCTAGTACTCTACTTACCTTCCATTAGTCTCTGCCAGCACTTCGTTTTTCCACCCTAGGGGTCAAGATGGTTGTCAGGATCAAACCCAAGGGAAATTTTAAATGGCCAAAAGCTATACTGCATTCTACAGGACATGTACTGCACTCTATAGGATACATACTGCATTCTACAGGCAGAATTTTCTTCTTGGTTTAAAGATAAACAGGTTCTCCTTCTCAGCAAAAAGTGAAATATTTTGACATAAAGGAATTCCAAAAGTTTCTTTTATATATGTATTTAGTGCATCATGCATTAAGTAATATATAGAATTTAAGGAAGAAAACAAAGTCATATATATCTTCAACGCATTTTTTAAAAAGGAAAAAGGTTTATTTTAAGAGAAAAAAAATCCTTTTATTACAGCCTGTTCAATAAAACATTGGGTATACAAAGAAATTGAAGTATATCTTACAGTTTGTGCATTAAACGTTGGGCACATAAAGGGATTAAAGTGTTTTATAAATCAAAACCTTACCTTTCATTTTTATGAGTAATTGAATGTAGTGGCATGTTTTTGAAATAATGAAGGAAAACGTGGAATGATGCTCCATGACAGCATGTAAATAAGATTGATTCCTGCATTATGTATTGGTAAAATTGGAAATCACGACTTGGTTATTCTCCTTGAGGCCGAGCCCAATTGTTGTCTCTGCAAAATCGACTGCTGTGGGAGATAATTGACAGTAAGAAGGGAGCCGTGGGTTACAGGAAGTGTGAATACTCCAATTGCTGAAGAAATCGCGCAGGAAGAAAGACAGTCAGTAAGAAGGAAGTGTGAATACTCCATTTACTGAAGATAGTTAGAGAAGAGGTAAAACTTAAAATCCTTTTCTTTTCTGAATACTCTGTTCAAGACCAACAGAATTTCACAAATTCAGAGTATTGTTGTGGGGATAGAAAGACAAAGACAAAGTTAAAAATCGAAGTTTTCTGTTTAAATTCAAAATGTCAGCTAGATTGGAACCAGCAAAATTTAATTCTGTTGATATTCATGAGACTTGCATGGAGGTTTTTGAAAATAAGCAATGGGTAAATTTCTTTGAAAAATTTAATGGGCATAATGAGTAGGCTAGTCTAGCTTTTGCTGAAACCTTTGATGGAGAAAGAGTTATAGTGGGGAACTTGCATTTTAGACTATCAGAAGACATCCTAGCACAAGTTACTGGCTTGCCACAGCAAGGAGAAAGGTTTTTCAAGACTAAACAGTTTAAAGAGAAAGCATGGATGTCATTTTTATGCAGATCAAGAGCAGGGTCAGTCAATTGGAAGAAAGGGATACCAAGAAGTTGGCTGGTTCATCCGTGGGATGAAATAGTTTATGTCATTCAAAAATTTATTACTTGTGAAGGCAGATTCAACATTGTTTACCTTTATCACATCAAGCTGTTACAGCATTTAAAAGGTGAATGTGAGATCAATATGCCCTATTTCCTGCTATAGAGTTTGACTAAGATGGCTAAAGCTGTCCAAAGGCGTCCAAAAGACAAAATGACAAGCCTTTTTCACTGTGGGATTATTAAAATCATCATCCAGCATGAGCTACAAAGGCAAAATTTGACATGGTCAGGATTTCTAGTTCATAATCAGTTTGAAGAGCAGGAAGAATTGCTTGAAGAAGGTCTCAAAGAAGATGAATTGTTGATGATCACAAACCCTGAGGCAACAAGCTCAAAACCGCCAAAGGGGAAGAAGAAAAAGAAAGAGGTATTGCTGATTACTGATGATCAAGACAACTCTGAGGCAGCAAGTTCAAAACAGCCTCAGAGAAGGATACAAACTAGAAGTGTGAAGAGAAAAGAAAAAAAGTATCAAAAACAAGATCAAATCTTCACCACCTACCAGAGAAAGCCAAGAAGGTATAAGCAAGCTCAAATCCAATCAGCATTAGAAGATGAGGAACATATGCAAGCCTTGGGGAGTCAAGAAGAAGATCCAGCAGCTAAATTAGGACAGGATATCCAAGACCCTGATGAGGTGATCAAGTAGGTAAAAAGGATCAATCTCTTCTTAGACCAGGAAGAGAAGGAAAAAGAAAAGCAGTTAGGATAGGAATTACCTAAAAGTTCAGCTTCTCTTTTCTCAGAACAGCAAGCTATGGAAGGGGAAAAAGAAGATTCAGCACAAGAGCATGAAGAATTTGGAATAGATACCAATTCTGAGCAACTTCCAATAAAAATGAAGAAAAAGAAGGCTTCTAAAAGCAATAAAGATATTAAAAGATTAAAAATTGAAATAGAGGAACTTGAGCAAAAGAATGAGAAGCTAAGAGAAGTCAACAGGAAGCTGAAGGTTCAGAAGACATGCATCTCTAAACAAGCATACATATGGTATAAGCAAAGGAAGGTTTATAAGGCTAAGTATGAGAGACTGAGGGTCCTCTATGCATCTCGGGCTTCAACAGATGTATCATCACAGACAGAAGACTAGAAGCAAGATGATCAGCAACAAAATTTTGGTTTTTGAACAGGGTCAAACATTTTTGGCATGGGGACATGTAGCAGTTTCCTCTTGGGGGAGATGTTGGGCACCGTTTTGACCTCTTTTTTCCACTTAGATATCTTTCATTTCCCTTCATAAAACCTTTATATTGATTAGAAAAGCTTTAAAGTTCACCTATGAACCTTGGTTAAGAGGTATAATGTCATTACTTTCTAATAAATTGAGTTTTGAGACTTTTTAAGCATTTTAACTAAGATTTTTATTCAGATTACGGGATGTTCTAACTTCCCGTATTATCTCCAAAGTTGAGCATTTGCAGGCCAACTAGGCAGGAATTGGAATATGGAGGGAAGATCCTCAGTGTCCAAGGATGGATGAATTTCCAGCAGATAGTTGATATGGCGCTCGCAGGTGTCAAGTCAACCGCAGTCAAAGGAGACCACCTGTGCTACCACTCAGCACAATTGAAGGGCAGCTCTGATTTTGTTGAGTCTCACGGATCTGATAGAGGATCTTGATGTCTATGTTCATTAATTAGTTTCTAGGATTATAGCATTTCCAGTTTTCTTTTAAATTTGTATAAGTACTTCACAAAACAATGAAGAAATCATCACGATTTTGGGAAGAACGTATATTGCTTCTGAACTGCGTGGTTTTGCTATGTAATTGATTTATGGTGAATACATTTAGAGTTTCAGTTTTGTAAATCTTCAATTGGTGTGTGAACAAGGCACTGGAGGGCCCCCATTGTTGAGTTCGCACATTCCTTTACTTGCCGGTGTAGCGATTTGGGTGATTGCAGCGATTTGATTTGATGCAAGCTATTTAAATCGTGCCATTGGTATGTTTAATCTCTGTAGGATTCAATTTTGTTATTTGAGAACAAGTTAAATCAGTTTCTAATTGGTTTCATAAAACGCCCTATTGAAAATTGAAGGAATAACTTAGACTGCGATTTCATTGTGCTGCACATCACTTACATTTTCATGAGCTCTGTCTTTTATTTGGTTAAGTATTAAAAGAACAGTTCAAACTGTGATTTTACTATGCTATACATTGCTGCTCATTTAAAGATAAAGTGTTAGAACAATTATAAATTATGAACACTGTCCTGTAAGGGAATTTAATGGTCAATTGTCCATTCAGCGCTGGAATATTAGGCAGAACCTTGTAATCTGTATCTTAGGGTTGGAGTTATTGTTTAATTGCTTTTACTATCTCAGTTCTTTCACCAATAGATTGTTTTCATAAATATATTGTTGTGTACTTAAAAAAAACAAATGAAGTTATCCCTGTAAAAGGATTTTTGTATCTTTAAGTTACAGTATTTTTAATCTGCCAGTAGGTTTAATTCACAGACAATTAGCTTATCCAAACAAGTCTGGCTCTAAGTCCTAAAACTTGGATATGCCTCTAAGCTTACTGAACCAGATTGATATAAATTTAAGGTCTGATTTGCATTAGCAGAGCAGAGCCCAACATGCTCCATGCTCGACACGACCTTGCTACCAAACTCTGCAGTGAGCTCCCTACCCGTCGATTGAAGCGATTCCATGGTTGCATAATAATCGAAGCCCCTGCTCCTTCAATGTCTATCAACGACACCAACACCCACAGATTTTGTAAATGGTTGGAGGGCTTGAATGGCCAAATCTGGCCATTGTAGAAAAGCTCATCCTTGAAGCTCATCATCCAAGGACGTAGTGGGCTCAGTCGACATGGAAAAATACCCATCTAGCTCTAAGAAACATGCACTGAACTCAAAATCCGAATGAGTCAACATAGAAAATCTCATAGAATTATTAAGAATTGTAATCTCAACGGACAAGTGCATTAATTAGTTAGTTAGTTGACTAGTTGAGTTGGTCACATTAATTTGAATTAGTGGCCCATAGTATTGGATGACCCATGGTATTTACCTATGATTTTGATGTTATGTAGTCTTATAAATACTGCTGCTTAATATTGAGAAGGTAAATTCATTTTCCCATATGATCTTTATGCCCATTCTGTGTATGGGTAAGTCTTTTCACATAGTGGAAAGCACACACACAAGGAGGTTGACATTGAATCTTGAACACATTGAGGAATCAGGTGTTCTTTATTTTTTTTGTTTATTCTTTTATCCCTTGGGTAAGCCTTTTCACACGTCGATGGAAATCACAATCATAGATCCAATCTTATTGGAGGTTGTGATTTAGATAAGATGATTGATTCTTGAAGATGGTGCTACCAGAAGCACTACCAGAAGAATTTGAAGAGGTAAGAAATATCTTAACACCAGAAGGTTTATGGCAAACCTTTCATGGAGATGAGTATGATGTATGGGAAGTCAAAATATGTAATTTGTTAAAATTACATGATTTGTGGCATTTCATAGTTGAAGAAGATCCTAGAGATCCATATTCATTTAAGGATTTGACTGAGTTCCAAAAAGAAAGAAGGCATTTTTTTCCCTTATGTGTCATACAAGACAATATAGAATATTCACTATTTCATTATATTCTAGAATTTGATACTCCAAAAAGAGCATGGAATATACTAAAATAAGTATCTAGTGAAGAGCCGGTTGTAGAAGAAGATGACTTTTCAAGTCACGCAAAGTATCAGGAATCCCACAGTGAAGTAGAAGACAATCAAGAAGACTATGTTTATGCGGAAACCATTGTTGATCCAGTGATGTTTGACATTGAAAACAAACCTATAAATGTAGAAGTACTCAGTGATGTGAGTGATAGTCTCTTTGTGTAAGAGATAATTGATAGCAGAATAGAAGCTTTAACAATTGCTGAGAATGAGCAACAACCACTTGATAGCAGCAAAAATGAAACAATAGTAGACAATCCACTCCAGATCCAAAAAACCAGAAGTTTGAGGGAGATCTATGAGCAGACTCATGTTAGTGATGAACATATACAATATGCTATGTTTTCTTCTCAACCCACAATTTTTGAAGAAGCAACGAAGGATGCACAGTGGGTACATGCAAATGAAGTCAATGAGAATGACGAAGTAGCTACCATTTATGAGGAACACGACGATGTGATTTCTATCCAACAAGAGATGAAATATATTCATATTTTTCCTCAAATTTTTTTAGTGTGCAGGTAAAGATGACAACCAAAAAAATCATGTTGAAAAAGAAGAAGATGACTTGCACTATGTTCCAAAAGTCGAAGAATAATCTGAAGAACAACTACTTAGCATCAAGATCCAGAAGACAAAGAAGAAAAATTTCAAGTACACTTCAAGGAAGAAAGTAAAGATGAAGTATTTTGAATGAAATGTAATCCTAGTTGAGACATAGATGATCAAGCATATTTTTGCATTGATAGTGCTGAATGTATGGTCCTAGTTGATATTAAGGGGGTGTGTTAAGAATTGTAATCTCAATGAACCACTACCAATAGTGCATTAATTAGATAGTTAGTTGAGTAGTTGAGTTGGTCACATTACATAGAATTAGTGGCCCATAGTATTTGATGACCCATGGTATTTACCTATGGTTTTGCTATTATGTAGTCTTATATATATTGTTGCTTAATATTGAGAAGGTAAATTCATTTTCCCATGCAATATTTATGCCCATTCTATGTTCTTCTTAAAGACTCATACTGTTAAGTTGAGTTACTGCTCAGTGATAAAATTTTCTTTTACTCGTTTGTTAAAACTTGTCTAACTCTGACCAGACAAGTTGAAGTTGAATTCCCACTAGACCTTACTACCAAACTCTACAGTGAGCTCCCTACCCATCTTAAAGTGATTCCATGGTTGCATAATAATCGAAACTCTTGTGCCTTCAAAGTTTATCAATGACCCCAACACCCGCAGAATTTTGTAGATGGTTGTAGAGCTTGAATGGATGAATCTGGCCATTGTAGATAAGCTCATCGTCCAATGACATAGTGGGATCAGTTGACATGGAAAAATCCCCATCTAGCTCTAAGAAACACACACTGAACTCAAAATCCGAGGTAGTAGACATATAACACCTCAAAGACACCCATACCGTTAAGTTGAGTTACTGCTTAGTGATAAAATTTTCTTTCGCTCGTTCAGCAAAAATTGTCTAACTCCGACCAGACAAGTTGAAGTTGAATTCCCACTAGACAAGTCGAATTAGAATGTCTAGTTTCGACAAGTTAAAATTACCAAAATACTAACTAAGTTTTTCAATAGACTGCTTTTGGTCGGAGTTTTCAACACGACACCTTTTTATCTCGACAAACAGTTACTCCACTTCAACCACATTTACTTCCATCGACTTACCTTACTTTGAGAGGTTTTAATTTGACCAACTTTTGATTCCCACCAAATTTCTCGACTTAACCACTCTTAGTGGAAATTTTACAAAGGATATTTCATAGTCTAAATACTTCAAAATAATATAACCAAATATTAAGGAAGACTTGTGTCGACCACTCTGTCGTAAAAACTAACTTTTACCTGGTGAAATGTTTATGGATTCTATGTGTCTTTCACTTAACTTGTAAATATAAACAACATTTACTCAAGTAATTGTGGAGAGAATGTGAGGCTAAATAAAAAAATGCATTTAACCATAACAATGCATTTATAAAACGTATCAGGACATAACACAGAACTAATGTCGAAAATACAAACTTAGAAAATTTACAAGGATGTTACACCTTTTACAAAGATTCGGCCCTCGACATTTTTCAATCACAAAGAACTTGAGCTCTTGAACTCTTCACAGAGTTTTTCCTTCTTCTCCACTATTAAATTCTCTCTTTTATATCTACCGTTTCTACTAATTTACAATTTTCTTCTTCTTTATATAGACAGACAGTCTAAAACAAATTCTCTATGAAGAAAGCTACTGACTTAATCATTAAACACTGTAATAACTATCCACTTAGAAACTTAACTTCATAAATTTAATTCGACTAGTTTACATAAGAGAGACGTGAACTCTTCAACCTTATGAGAAAGAATGAAATAGCATGACCAGCTACAGATTTCAAGAGAGTGGGTTAACAACATAAGAATATCAATCAGTAATTAATATTTCCAACAATATAGGCCTCGTGGTCTTCCTACTTCGGGATCCGGGAAGAAACTATACTGTCCATGAAATTGTTTTAGGAATGACATGAAACTAACAGATGCATAGGACTTGTGGGTGCATTGAAATAGAAATTGCCTCCCTATCTTCTAGGGATGGAAGGGGCACTCACATAGGGTGTCCAACAAGCACTATAATAGTCATAATAAAACTTCCCCTTCTCATCTGTATTACTGTTGCCTGTGATGTTCACCATACCTTAGTGCTGAAATGAACCTTAACGTCTCCATTGCTTGTTTTCATCACCTTCCCCGATTGCTTGCTTTCTTCTTTAAACCAATGAGCAAAACCCAACTTTCATAGACTGGCACACACAACAAAATATATTAAAATTACTCACATTATCAGGGAAGGGGATTTTACTTGATCTAGAAATGGTATGCTTCTGTATTACTGCTTCTTTCATTAAATGGCTTGCAATTTCCATCCAGGATTTCCCCAACTACTATATCCATACTTCTTTGCTAGTCTATTGGGATAGACTCGATTTTTTAGTGAGACCAAATGTGGCTCTGAAATTTCCAACAAACAATCCTCATAAAGGCATTGAAAGACTATCATCATATTTCATTGACATACTAGCACAGTCTCATCAAATTTCACCGCAAGGGCAACACCATCTCACCAAATTTCACTACAATGGGGGCCCTAGGTAGAATTTTCTCATCACAAGGGATTGATTGCTGCAGATTAGTGAGTTTCAATAGCTTGATGGAGCGTTGTTTTACCGTATTCATCTCTAAGATCTTCTATGCAATTGAATTCTTCCTAGAACGACTTCGGTAGGGAGAATAAGCTAGTTGTCACATGATGTTTCCATGAGCAATGCCAATGCCTGTTCGAGCTCCCTCGTCACTTTTGTTGGAAATATTAATTAATCGCAGATCCATATCAGATCTCATCCGACTCTGTCAGAGTCCGTATCAGTTCAGTCTCTGTTAGACAGTCTGACAAGATTGAAGAGTCCACGATTATGCAATGTAAACTAGTCGAATTAAAATTCTGAAGCTAACTTGTTAGGTATATAGTTATTACACTCTTTAATGGCGAGTCAATAGATTCACGAAGAAGCAATTTCAATTTGCCTATAAATAGAAGAAGAAGATTGTAAATTAAGTTAGACATAACAGAGAGAACTCTGAGAAAATTATGAGCAGAAAGTGAACAGGATAGTGTCGAAGCTCAAGCTTCTATGGGTTTGAAGATGTCGAGAGCCGATGCTCTGTAAAAGGTTAAATATCTCTGTAAATTTCAAGTTTGCATTTATGACATATATTTCTTTGTTATGTCCCGACAAGTTGTATAAATCAAATATTTTATGGTTGAATACATGTTTACTTAGCCGACATTTTCTCCAGAATTACTTGTGTAAATGTTGTTTACATTTACAGAGTGAAAGATCAAAGAATCCATAAACATTTCACCCAGTAAAAGTTCCAGGTTTTTACGACAGAGTGCTCGACACAAGTCTTCTTAATGTTTGGTTATATGATTTTGTAATTATGTAGAATTGTTGTGTTGAATTTTTACTTCATATTATTGGTGGGTGAAAAACATTTGTAATTTCTTAAGTCTTTTAGACTAAGAAGCATCCTTCGTAAATTTCAACTAAAAAAAAACCAATCGAGCAAGTGAGTCGAAGTAAAAATGTCGAGTTAAACCTGTAGAAGTAAACTTATTGAAGTTGTAAAACCAACAAGTGGTCGAAGTAAACTTGTCGAAGTGAAGTGAGTTGGTAAAACCAACAAGTAATAACTTGTCGAGGTAAAAGAGTCAGGTCGAAAAGTCCGACCATATTGGTAGACTTGTCTAGTCGGAGTTAGACAAGTAAAAAGAAAAAGGAGGTTGAGGTGAAATTTTTATAACTGAGCGGTAACTGAAGTTTAGCCGTCTCGATTTTTTCTAACTAATATTAGAGCAAGGTTTAGGAAATAAATCTTGTCTTAAAAGGGAAAAGTAATTTTTCAAGGAAAATAAAAAATAAAAAATGGCTTCCACTTCTGGTTCAAACATGTCAAGTTTGAAAACCCCAATTTTTACAGGAAAGAATTATGAGTATTGGTCTCTAACAATGAAGGTTTTGTTCAGAGGTCAATATGTTTGGGATATAGTTTAGAATAGTTACATAGAACTAGTAGATCAGACAACATATAATAATCTCACACAAGTTGAGAAAGATGCTCTGAGGGAATAGAGGAAGAAAGATGGAAAAACTATGTTCTACATACACCATGCCATTCATGAAAGCATACTCCCAAGAGTAGCAACAAAAATTACCGCTAAGCAAGCATGGGACACTTTGGAGACCACATATGAAGGTTTGGACAAGGTAAATACTTCCAAGTTGCAGATTCTTAAAAGAATTTTTTAATCTATGTCAATGAAAGATACAGAGTCAGTAGACTCATTCTACACTAGAGTTGTTGGTTTGATAAACCTACTGAAATCTCATGGAGAAACCATAGCAGACTGAAGGGTGGTTGAAAAAATTCTCAGAAGTCTTCCCCCAAGATTTGAATCCTTGGTTGTGACCTTGGAAGAAAAAAAAGACATGACGATGTTTACTATTGATGAGTTGCAAGCTTCACTCATCAATCATGAACACAGAATCAACAGAATAAATACATCATTGGAAGGTGCATTTTCAACACAATCATCCATAATTCGTGGTAGAGGTAGGGGGAGAAACAACTCCAGAGGGAGAGGAAGAAGTTCTTCCAGAGGAGCACGCGGTAGAAGTCCTGCAAATGTCACTGGTAGAGGAGAGAATTAGAATCCAAGTTAGCAAAGTGGTCGTAGGTTTGATAAATAAAAAAATTCAATGTCATTATTGTAAGAAATTTGGTCATTATGCATATGAATGGAAGAAGAAACAATATGACCAAGGAAGGAAAATCCCAAATCAGTCGACCAACACTAGCACTCTGACAAGTGTAATGTTAATGGCATATGCATCTCCACTTGAATGCAATGCTGTCTAAGAAAGTCCACATGACATATGGTACTTAGATTTAGGTTGCAACAATCATATGACTGGTAATTTAAATTTGTTTTCCAGTCTAGACAATTAAGTTCAAACTGATGTTACACTTGGAAATAATGTCCAAGTCACTGTTTTGGGAAAAGGTACTGTTGGTATTCTAACCAAATAGGGGGAGAGTAAGTTTATTCCTGATGTCTATCATGTTGAAAGTTTGAAACATAATTTGTTGAGCATTGGACAACTGATACAAAAAAGATATATAGTCTATATAGAAGATGATCACTGTGTGACTAAAGACAAGCATCAAAGCAATCGGTTGATAGCAAAATTACCAATGCAAAGCAATCGTTTGTTTCCATTGAGGATAATTCTAGACATGAAACAAAAGACAAATAGAGGAGCTACATTCAAGGCAGAAAGTAAAGAAACAGTCGAGCACTTCAACAAGAAAGAAAATGACGGCACTAATTTTCAGGCTGCATTTCAAACAGAAGTTCAAGATGAATCTTGGCTGTGGCATTTTAGATTTGGACATATGAATTTTGGTGGCTGAAGCTACTGAACATAAAGAATACGGTGAGAGGATTTCCATTTATCGACAAACCGGAAAGAGTTTGTGAAGGCTCCATTTTTGGCAAGCAACATAGAGAGACTTTTCCAGTCACAAAGTCATATAGAGCACACACACCACTTGAAATTGTGCACTCTCATATTTGTGGTCCAATGCAGGCATCATCTATTGGTGGCTACGATTATTTTCTAACTTTTATTGATGACTACTCAAGAAAAACATGGGTATATTTTCTGAAACATAAATCTGATGCATTTAGTTATTTTCAACAGTTCAAGGCACTTGTGGAGAACCAGAGTGGACACCGCATCAAAATCTTAAGGACCAACAGAGGAGGTGAATATGTTTGGAATGAATTTATAAATTTTTGCAAGACCCATGGCATTCAAAATGAGTTCACTACACGGTATACACCTCATTAGAACGATGTTGCCGAAAGAAAGAGAAAAACCATCATGGAGATGGCGCCCAGCATGATGGCAACCAAGCATTTGTCAAATGAATTTTGGGATGAAGAGGTCGCAACTGCTAGATATATCATGTACTGATGTCCGACAAAGAGTGTGAAGAACAATTTTCCTCAAGAAGCATGGAAATGTATGAATCATAGTGTTTCTCAATTTTTTTTTTGGTTGTGTTGTATATGCTCATGTTCTAGATGAGCTGAGAAAGAAGCTAGACAACAAGGGACATAAATGTATTTTTGTTGGCTACTCTGAAGACACAAAAGAATACAAGTTGTATGATCCTGTTGCAAGGAAAGTGATCATCAGTCGAGATGTTCAATTTGTCGAGAATGGATCATGGGATGGAACTGTCGACATAAATGTAAATATTGTGTTGAATGTCGACCATGATGACATGGTGGAGGAAGTGGTTCAAACACCACATGTAAGTCAACCGGTCACAGCATTGTTGAATCCCATGACACCGTGATATGGTTTAGCACAAGGAACATCGACACAAGTTTCAGATCAAGCTACGTTGACAAGCACACCAAGAGGAAAACAAACTCCATCAAGTATTTTGTCGAGTTCGACATCGACAGAACCAGTGAAGACAAGAAGTCTGTGTGAAATATATGAAGCTGGTACATGAAATTCATTCTCTCTCTTTGCATTATTTTATCCTATATATGATCCACTAACATTTGAGGAAGCTGTCGAAGAAGAAGTATGGGAACAAGCCATGGATAAAGAAATAGACTGCATTGAGAAAAATCAAACATGGGATATGGTAGATGTACCAAAAGACAAAGATGTAATCAACGTCAAATGGATTTATAAAACAAAGCAAAATTCTAATGGGAATGTGCAAAAGCACAAGGAAAGAATGATCGCAAGAGGGTTCCTACAACAACCCGCCATAGAATTCAATGAAACTTTTGCACCTGTCACATGCATGGATACAGTCATAATAGTCTTGGCCATTGCCGCACAAAACAAATGGCCTGTTTATCAAATGGATGTTAAGTCGACATTTTTGAATGGATATCTAGAAGAGGAAGTATATGTGGAACAACCATAAGGCTATAAAGTTTTAGGTCAAGATCATAAAGTGTACATATTGAAAAAGACACTCTATGGTTTGAAGCAAGCTCCTAGAGCTTGGTACAGTGGAATTGATTCCTATCTCACTGAAAATGATTTCACAAAAGTGAAAGTGAACCGACTTTGTACACCAAAGTTAATGAGAAAGGTAAGATGTTAATTGTTTGCCTATATGTAGGTGATTTAATATTTACTTGTGACTTTGGCATAGAATATTTTAAAATAGTTATGAAAAATGAATTTGAAATGACTAATTTGGGGCTTATGAAGTTTTTTCTGGGCATTGAAGTTCAGTGGTCTAAAAGTGGTATATTTATATCACAGTCTAAATATGCAAGTGAAGCTTTAAAAATATTTTATATGTCTAATTGCAAGACAGCCCCAACAACAGTAATAATATGTTCAAAGTTGAGCAAGGATGATGATGGATCAACTGTAGATCCTACTATGTTTAAAAGGTTGGTTGGAAGCCTTATGTATTTTAAAAGCGACAAGACCAGACATCATGTATGGAGTAAGTCTGATCTCAAGATTCAAGGAGTCACCAAAAGACTCTCATTGGTAAGCAGGTAAAAGAATTCCGAGGTATGTAAGTGGCACAAAAAACCTTAGCATTATGTATTCAACCTCATAAAATTTTAAACTCATTGGCTACACTGACAATGACAATGGAGGCAGCATAGATGATAGGAAGAGCACATCTGGGCACACATTTCATTTTCGTACAGGTGTTGTTTTATGGGCTTCAAAGAAACATCCCATAGTAACTCTGTCTTCAGCATAAGCAGAGTATGTTGCAACTACAAGCACTGCATGTCAAGCTGTCTGGATGCGAGGAGTGTTAAAAGACTTGTCACAGAACCAAAAAGAACCGACAAAAAATTTCTACGACAACAATTCAGCCATTGCATTATTCAGGAATCATGTGTTCCACAAGAGAACAAAGCACATTAACACAAGGTTTCATTTCATAAGAGAGTTGGAGAACAACAAAGAAATTTGTTTAGAATTTTAAAGGTATGAAGATCAACTTGCAAACATCTTTAAAAAACCATTGGCAAGGGATACATTTCAGTATCTGCGTAGTTATCTTGGAATGACAAGTTCTGCACAATGAACTTAGTCATGCACAAAGCAAGTTTGAGCGATGAAACATTTTGTTGAAGAGCAACGAAGGTCCTTAGACCACATAATTGACACCAACGAGTAAAATATCCTTGTGCTTCGGGACCCCATAATAGCAGCAGAGAATGTGCTAAGCTATTAGCAAGAGTAGAAACTGCGGTAGTTAGGAAATTACAACCTTCCAGATAGGAACTGGCCAATCCATGAATATACCATGAAGTCACAAAGGTTGTACCTGTGAACCATCCACCTAAGGCAAAATAAGCACAAGGAAAGAGCAATAGACCGGACCAACCCACAAAAACGAAATGATCTCTATGTAGCCAGTCATCCATAGTATCGAATAAAGTTTTTTAGAGCAAGTCTAAGCTATGAAACATTTTGTAAAATTTTGTTTTAAGATCCCCATTTGCCCATAATTAAGGGGGAGTGTTGGAAATATTAATTAATCGCAGATCCATACCAGATCTCATCAGACTCTGTCATAGTCCCTATCAGTTTAGTCTATGTCAGACAGTTTGACAAGATTGAAGAGTCCACAATTCTGCAATGTAAACGAGACGAATTAAAATTTTGAATCTAAGTTGTTAGGTAGATAGTTATTACAGTATTTAATAGTAAGTCAGTAGATTCACGAAGAAACAATTTCAGTTTGCCTATAAATAGAAGAAGAAGATCGTAAATTAAGTTAGACACAAGAGAGAACTCTGAGAAAATTCTAAGTAGAGAGTGAAGATGATAGTGTCGAAGCTCAAGCTTCTATGGGTTTAAAGATGTAAGCTCTCTAAAATGTTAAATATCTTTGTAAATTTCATGTTTGCATTTACAACATATATTTCTTTGTTATGTTCCGACAAGTTATATAAATCAAATAATTTATGGTTGAATACATGCTTACTTAGCCAACATTTTTTCCAGAATTAACATTTTCTCCAGCATTACTTGTGTAAATGTTGTTTACATTTACAAAGTGAAAGATCAAAGAACCCATAAACATTTCACCCAATAGAAGTTTTAGGTTTTAAATTATATAAATCAAATAATTTATGGTTGAATACATGTTTACTTAGCCAACATTTTCTCTGGAATTACTATGGTTGAATACATGTTTACTTAGCCAACATTTTCTCCAGAATTATTTGCGTAAATGTTGTTTACAATTAAGTTTTAGGTTTTTACCACAGAGTGGTCAACACAAGTCTTCTTAATGTTTGGTTATATGATTTTGTAATTCTGTAGAATTGTTGTTGTGTCGAATTTTTACTTCATATTACTGGTGGGTGAAAAACATTTGTAATTTCTTAAGTCTTTTAAACTAAGAAGTATCCTTGGTAAATTTAGACTAAAAACAAACAGATTGAGGAAGTGAGTCGATGTAAAACTGTGAGTTAAACTTCTCCAAATTGTAAAATCGACAAGTGGTCAAAGTAAACCTGTCCGAGTGGAGTGAGTCTGTGAAACCCACAAGTAAGAACTTGTTGAGATAAAATAGTCGGGTCAAAAAGTCTGACCATATTAATAGACTTGTGATAAGTCAAANCCGAGTGGAGTGAGTCTGTGAAACCCACAAGTAAGAACTTGTTGAGATAAAATAGTCGGGTCAAAAAGTCTGACCATATTAATAGACTTGTGATAAGTCAAAAAAAAAAGTCTAGGTGAAACTTTTATAACAAGCTGTAACTCAAATTTAGCAGTCTCTGGTTTTGCTAACAACTTTTTCCAGCGAACAAGCGCTCCTTGCCGCGCATCCTAAAGCCGCGACACGCCAGGCGGGCTATTTTAAACAACGACTCATAATTCCGAGGTGCCTCCAATGTCGAATCGAGGATGGTCGAGATATCATTTGATTTGATAAGTGGAACCGCTCACTCCACTACGTTTCCCTCCTGGTACGGCAGATCGATGGCCTTCTACCCGCTCAGGATCTCCGAAGCTGAACGTCGAAGCTGTAGACATTGAGCTTCGTGGTCAGGTAACAGAGGCTATAATATTCAGGATCGAGATAGCTCAGTGTATAAGAATCACTGTCTGCACAACCGAGCAATGAGGCCCTAAATCCGCCACTCGGGCATAATGCATTACATTCGTGATCGACGAGAATGTTAGACGACTTTATGTTACGGTGAATACCCGATAGGAAAGCGTAGCCGTGCATGAATTCAATTCCCCAGACGGATTGAACAACAATCGTTACTCGCCTGACTCAATCCAATTTCTTCTTCGATTTTCCGTGCAGGTGCTCATGGAGGGTACCATCCGCCATGAAATCATAGACGAGGAGCCGCTCGCCTTTTTGTTCGCAGTAACACAGAAGATTCAGAAGGTGCGTGTGGTAATTTTTATGAATGCTATTTTTATAAAAGTAGGATCCTTATTTAGAAATAATGCTTACATTAGAAATTGGTAGGATGTTGAGAAATTATCAGCTTTTAAGTTTTATGTCTTAATTTGGAATTAGTTGAATCTGATTTGAACTATATTTGTATGCATTGTATTCTGGTTTTGTGTGTAATAGAATTATCATTTGTGGACTATGGATGCTTTTGCAATTTATGTTTTGGTATCAGGGAGAGATCGTGACTCACCAGAGTAAATATGGAGCTCTCCATGGTGGAACTGAAGTCGTTGTTATGCGTGACAAAGTTATTTTGTTTGTATTTCTCTGATTTGAAGTGTCCATTAATGTTCTGGATTGATGTGCGTAGCCCGTTGTTCCTCCGCTGAATTGCTTGGAATCACTGCTGAGGTCGATACAGCGAGATTTGCTCGAGTAAGAGTTGCTATTGTGCATCCCTTCTCTACTTGCTGGAAGCGTGAAAAGAAGGCATCTGAGCTTTAAGAGTTAATTGGTGCCGTGAGCGATCAATTTCTGTACAGATCTCCACATTTGCAGTGGCATATTTGAAGTTGCTACCTAGCTCTCACATTGGTTGAGATGCATGTGCTCAAGCCCTTGTTCTCGTGAGCTATTACGTTGCTTGTCGTAGAATACGCGTGACGCAGCTTGATTCTACCATCACTCTTCCTTATTTGTGAATCTCATTTTATATTTAATCGAGCGCGTCCTGGTGGAAAAAATTAATGGAAACAATTTCTACAATTGGAAAGTTAAAAATCAACTATTTTTGATGAGTAAGAATTTACGGAAAATTATCGATGGCTTAGAAATAGTATCTACAAATTCCACTGCATGGAAAAAATGGAAGTGTTAGTTTATTGAGACTGAGAGGGGGTGAATCACTATTGTTATCTTTTTACTATTTTAACCACTTTCAAATCTATCATTACAAACACATAACAACAACAATACACAACACTATTTGAACGTGGAAGCTCAATAGGGTAAACCACCAATATGTCATGTTACTACACACAAGGATGGTATTACAGCCTATTTACCAATACCAATTGGAAGGAGGCTACGACCCCTTGTTTTATCAGCTATGACTGAAAGGATGATACACCACCCTATTTACCAATGCCAATTGGAAGGAAGCTACGACCTCCTCGTTTATCAGGTACGACTGAAAGGATGCTACAACACCCTATTTACCAATGCCAATTGGAAGGAGGCTACAACCCCTTGGTTTATCAGCTACAACTGAAAGGAGGCAACAACCCCCTGCAGACCTATTTCCTGCCCTAGCGCTACCCTGCCACCCTAATATGTTTCTCACGATTTATCTCCCAATGAATTGTGTAACACCCACTAGTCCCTGATTCTGATCATGCAATTCAAACTGCAGAGACATGTTCCTTCTTACTCAGGGCATTGCTTAAATACTTCTTAGTGTTTAAGCTTCTTTCAATAGTTGCGTCTCTTCAAATTGAACAAACCCACATTTCACTGTTGCGCCCTTTCAGTTTTGAATATCACACCTTTCAAAACGTTCTTTCATGTTCTTCCATTGATCCTGCACCTTAGAGATCGTTTCCACAGCTTGGAAACCAATTCCACACCTCTATCCAACGTTTGTAGGTGCTTCCATATTGCCAAACTTATTTATGAAGGATCAATTTCCTGATCCAATCAGAGTCGTTGATCCTATCTCTAAATAAATATGGACCGTTGATCTAACCAGCAATTTCTGCCTTAAAATCGCCTTTCCGCACCAAGATTCTGTTTTAGCAATTTCCCACCGTAGATCTTCGTTGGTCATTTTCCTGACCGTCGATCTTCAGATTGTGGGATGTTGATTGAAGTATAAAATTCTAACAACATCAAGGGTGCACTCTACGCGAAAAATTTAAAGGGAATTGGGTTAATATTCCCGAACTAGGACATGGTTTTGGATGGAAACGTTAGGAAATTCAGAGACGTCGTTGAGGGCCCTGGGAAGAGATATATTTTCTTTTTAATAAATTTCCCACCTTGAAATCATTTCAACTAGAGATAGGGACCAACAATTGGAAGAGAATTGCACATGTTGCAGTGTTTGGTGCGCTCTCAGTGTCCCTTGAAAATATGGAGGACTGAGTACCGTTCATGCCTGGTCATACTCATAACCACATTAGGTCTCCAAGGTGAACAACCTTTGGTCAATAGAATAATGTAGGTAAGGGAAATTGAAAAAAAAGACCTGTAACTTTGGGAAAAGGATTGGCTCTAAGGGTTGGGCTTAACGGTATACGTCCCCAAATCGTGGGTTGTTAACAAGATGCCCAAGCTGACCTCATAGCGAGGGCAGTTAGTTGCATGCCTATCAAGATATGGGAGTAGAATTTCCCCTTGCGGGGTGTTTCCTAGGTGGAGAATAGTCGACTTAGAACTTGTATGCTTAAGGGGAATCCAAATGTTTAATTTAAACAAATCATTGTGATGGTCCCTACAAATGCTAACGCAATGTGATTTCTGCCCAATGCTTTGAATGCCAAAGTGAAGAAATTCAACAATGTGCAGGTAAACGACGAGAGTAACTATGAATCTCTTAAGGTAACCAAATGCATCTTCATCTAATTAGTGACGAGCATGAATGGATTAACGGGATTCCTAGTGTCCCTATCTACTATATAGTGAAACCACAACCAAGGGAAATGGATTGGAAGAATTAGCGGGAAAATAAGACCTTGTTGAGCTTGACTCTAGACCAACTTTGTGAAATGAATTGAGAGGTTTATAATAAATGGAAGTTGTATTCGACGCAAGTGAAATACCACTACTTTAATGTAGAATGATTTATAAACATCTTAAAGTGACCACCTAGTAAATAATGTCGAAACTTTTGGAGTGCATATACCATAGAAATACCCTCCCGCTTTGTTGTTGCATAATTTCTCTCTACAATCGACAACTTTCCACTAGTAATGTAATTTGGTGATCAATAGATCCATCACCTGGTTGTACAAGTACTGCTCCTAACATGATAGACAACACATCGACATTCACATGAAATTATTTTCGCTAGTCAAGGAAGACCAGTATAGGTGTTGAAGCCATTTTTTCTTTGAGCACATCCAAACTCTCTTGACATTCCTCATTCCATTAGAATTTTATATCTTTCTTCAACAACTTCTCCATCGAAGTTGTAATCTCGACATAAATTCTGATAAACTTCCGGTAATAACTGGTATGAACCAATGTATTCCTCAATTGTTTAACTGATGAAGGTGGGGGTAGGTAAGCAATGATAACAATATTCGTAGGATCCATCAACATTCCTTCTCATCATATGCCATGACCACACAAAATACCAAAAGGGGCACGAAAATGCACTTTTCAAATTTAAAGAAATTTTAAACTGTCTTCAACATTCGAGCATTAGCCGGAGACTCTCAATATGGTGCTTAATTAACCCATATGTTTTCCATTCGTCAAACTAGACTTCTAGGAATTTATGAATAGAATCTTTGAAAGTGGCTACCACTATCCTAGAAAAAATAATATGAGCATTTTTAAGTCCAAATGGAATTACCATATACTAGAAATAGCCCCATTCTATCACCGAGGTAGTCTTATGTCGGTCTTATTTTGCGATCTTCATTTGATGATACCTGGAAAAACCGTCAGTAAAATATTATACCTCTTGTCCCCCTACACTCTCGAGGACCTCATCTATAAAAGGTGTAGGAAAAGGATCGTGCAAGAATTCATCATTCAACTTTCGTAAGTCAACACAAATGCGAAGTTCACCAGTTTTCTTATCCTGCACAACCATTGAGTTGATCCATTATGCTTCGTCAACATGTTCAATAATTCCCTCATCCATCATTCGATCGATCTCTGTCTTAACATTTTCTTTGTACCTTGGATTCAATCGATATGGTGATTTTTTTACGGACTTTGCACTTGGTTTT
The DNA here is from genome assembly GCA_001517045.1 of Pseudotsuga menziesii. Taxonomy (NCBI): domain Eukaryota; kingdom Viridiplantae; phylum Streptophyta; class Pinopsida; order Pinales; family Pinaceae; genus Pseudotsuga; species Pseudotsuga menziesii. The sequence continues at coordinate 119,508 of LPNX010159377.1, read as the reverse complement.
AGTGGAATATTCCTTTCATCCAAGTCCCCACAATACCGTTCATCTTAGAAAACTTCATCGGAAATATGTCTTAGAATTCACGCAATAAGTCAATGAATTTCCCAATAGTCTCGTCATCTCAGTAATCCCCAATATTTTCAAACTTTGGTTTTTCAGGAGAAATTTCCCTTCTTTATTTTAAGGGGCTTCGAAAACTTGCCAAGTGACAAACCCGATCCCTTCAACGTCCAACTACCTTTAGATTCTAGAATGTGAATGTCTCGTGGATCATTATTCTTAGGTTCCCTAGATATGTTGTAACACTCCATCAGATTCTGAACTATTGCATTCCATTATGGTAGACTTGCATTGTAACAAAAAATTCCTAAAAAATATTATCTTTAATAACTTATGGGGTCGCGTCAATCAATAGAATTTCATGATCAAGGATAAAAGTGTGCTTGAAACAATTAGCCAATTCGTCCCAATATATGATTTCTCATCGCAGTTTGATCAATGTATACCAATTTCTTGGTACCTTGTCTAGGGTATGTATGAACAAATGTACCCATTCCTACTTGGGCACCGACCTCCCTGTCACACAACAATTATCAATGTGGTTGACAAGGCTCATCAATCCAATATACTTATTACCAACATACCTAGTATTCTCACCAAACCTAATTTATAACAACCTTTGACATTGATGCCATTCTAAGATGGATTGTTTATGGGAATCCCACCATCTTACTAGTGTAGTTTTCAGGGCCACATCAAGATATACAAACTGTTGTGGTTCCAGTACCCAAAATTCGATTTATGCAAGAAAAGTGTCCAAATTAGGCATTCCATAATAAGTAGGAAGATTACATACCTCAGCACCTACCCATTATAAATATTTCGTGATTCTTGCACATTTCCTCATCGACACTTCATACAACCGGTTCTGTCAAATTTTCAAGGCTTCCCTTGAATCTAATGAATGTGAACTAAAACTTCGCCAACTCAATCTACCATTACTTGTAGGATTTATATAATCATTGAGTGTAGATGAGATATAAATATTATCGACATACCCTTCATGGTAATCACCTCTTATTGGTTCAACATAGTGTTGGTCTTCCATTGGGTTGATTGGAGAAACTACTCACATATTTGAGTCTTTAAAGGACAATATCCTCTTTTTGAAATCAATGATATCTAGTTCTCAATGGCTCGATCGATCCCCAAGAGTGATGGATAAGGATTTGTATCATCAACGATCTCTATTAATTCATAGTATGCATAGGATCAAATCCCTTCCACCTCAACATGAACTTATGGTAACCAAATAATAGGCATAACCTTCAACTAGTTAGCTAACCTCAACTAAACAAGAGACAACACTAACTTGGACTTCCCCATGCTTTCCCATGTTTGTTTGTATTACAAAAATGTTGACATATGATCCCAAGTCAAGAATATCAAAATCCATATCATAATCTTATATTTGAGCATTCATGTGTAGCTCTCAGCTAGTTTTCTGTCTTTTATGGATATGATTAACATTCTTCTCTTGTCGAAGATATTTTTCAGGTTATTCTATTAGATCTAATAGCTCCACCAAAGCATCTTCATCCTTAAAAAAAGCTAAAAAAGCTTTTAAAAATTTCTTCAGAATACATTCCCTTCTTGTCAACTTCTCTGGGATCGGTCGATCAAAACTCATGGCATGTCGAAGAATGGACCTTCGTCAAATATTGTAGGAACAATGGAAGTCGAGGTGTGATTTATATCCACAAACTCATTTTGTGCTTCAAGGAATACCCCTTTTTCTTTCTGGAGATCAAATGGTACTTTATTTTGTACTGCAGGTCATATTCTCAGGTTGTGCCATGGCTCTCCTTTATCATCTACGATCGCAACTCCTGCCCTTCTTAAAATAGGAATAGTTGGTGGTTTGTCTCGAGTCTCAACTAAAATATTTCAAACATTTTGATTTGTGTTTCGGATATGGTTATGATTCCCATTGGCCTTGGACTTCCATTTAGAAATAATTTGTGGACATTCCTCGATAGTGTGATCTAGTGTTTTACAATACGAGCATGTCAATGTAGGATTTGTACAATCTCTTCCATAGTGTCCTAGTTCTCCACAATTATAGAAGATGGCATGACCTCTTTTTTGGCCAAATCCTCCTCCTTTTCCTCGACCTCTAAAGGAACTGCCACCCTTGGGTTGAGAGAATTGTGCATACAGCCTCTCAGCATGCATTTGCTTGTCATTCTTCATTAAATATATATACACTGTCTCTTCCTATAGTAATTGATATTCCCTATAGTCTTTCTCATCATGGCCCACGGATCAATAAAACTTACAATAGGGACTAGATGGTGTACTTACTGTCTTCTGCAGATACACACATTCTTCTAAGTGGTGGCCTCTTGTTTGACAGACTCTGCACCATGGAATCCCTTGTGTACTTAATGGATATGGAGCACCAGAAGTAAGGTAATCTAGAAAGGATAGGCACGAATCTTTATGATGGCCTTCTTTTTTACATCTCGTACACTATATTTCTTCATGAATCTCTTTTCCATTCTTGATATCTTGGATCTGCAACGAAATATTATCCAATTGGGATTGGATTTGCACCATTCCCACACTAGTTTCCCTGACTGGCGATGCTTCTAATTTCATTGCAAGCTCTAAAGCTTATGTTTGTGATAATACATTTTGTTGCATTAAAGGAACACAGATATGGGGTAATAGTGCAACAATCAACCACTCATGTTGTTGAACATCAAACATTTGAAAACTAAGCTTAGCCATCAAGGTATTGAATCTCTGGTCAAAATCCCATACAGATTTTCTCGACGACTGCTTAATCTCCTTCAACTCTGTGATGCACTGCAACTTAGAGTTTGGTTTATTAAATTCATATATTAACCCATATCAGATCTGATCCAATGAATTCAGAGGACTTCCCATAGGAACCACCGATAACTTCATATACCAATTAAGAGCACGACCTATGAAGGTCCTGACCATCTGACCCATTTTTTTGACCTCTCACACAGTCCAAACAACCTCACACAAAAACCAGTGTTGTTCAGGGACTTCCAACCCATTTCTGTTAAATATAGGTAACTTCATGTTGTCCCTAGCCATTATGTTAGGCTTTGGGGTACTGGCTAACTCGAATTAGATGGAACACTAGTACAAACTTTATGACCACTATATTGGCTATTACTATTACTCTGATTTGACAAGAATCATGTTGATATGCTTTTAGGTCTTACCTCTCATACTAGAGATGTATGTAGAGTCGTAGGTATGGCATAGCCTCGAGTTTGGTACATATATGACACTTATTCCTTGTCCTCAGAAATAAGTTGATACTCTTCTTCTTCATCGCAAGAATCCTCGTCAAGTTATGGCACCAACTTGTAGTCCCCTCTTCCAGTCGCACTACAACTCTCTCTCCTTGTTGCATTCCTTCTCCTCTTATTTGACCGAAATATTTTCCCACACCTTAGGTAGTCACCCTCTTCATCAGTCTTGTTACAAGCTTGGAACATCTCATCTCATTCTACCCATAGTTTCTAGACCATCTTCCCGTCATTACCCATTCCCTTCGCACACAATGATTCACTTGTTAGACTCCATCCTCAAAATTCCTTTTTCACATACCAACATTTTGATCCACGGTTTTAAGGACTCCAGGTATCTACCTCTGGGGCCTTGGAAAAATTCCCTCTAAGCTTCACTATATGACTTAATAATATCCACAACGGTCTTAGTAATATATCCTTTTAAAATTATATTGACCCAAAAGTCGAAATCCCTTGAGATGGTATTATTAACACTCTTGAGTTGTCGAACTAATTGAGGCGTCCAACCCCTAGGTTCACTGCCTTGAAATTTTTTCCTTTGAAGTGCTAGTTTTTTCTACCATTCATATAATATAATAGGGAATTCCATACATAAAATATGGATATCCAAGTAAACGTACCTTTCTAGACATTCTCCTAGAGTCTGTCATGACCCCCTGCTTTCTTCTTAAGAAAATTCTCGAGCCTTATGTGTTAGTTTTTCTTAGATTTTGTTAGCTTAGTTAGGATCTTTATTTGAAAGAATAACAAGTACAACAATATGTATAAGATAGAAAATATACACAAGACACAAATATTTTCACCTAGGAAACTATAAAGGAGAAAACCCCACAAACTTCCTTAGAATAGTACAGTCATAAAGACTGTGTCATAAGATGATAAATATCAATAATAAGATGTCTTTAGTAGCTATTTATCTCTCCTCCTTGTCTCTCTCTCTCTCTTTCTCTCTCTCATGCAAACTTGAGTGAGTGTGAGGCATGTATAAATGAGGGAGGTATCCTCCCTATTTATATTAATCAAGTGACTGACCTATTACATGATTGGGGCCGACCTCCTACTCTAACAAGGTCGACTTCTCCTAGAGAGACTCCAAATACACATTACACAATATTACAATGGGAACTATTGGCTCGACTTACAACAAAGGTTGTAACTCAAGGTCTATACACAATAATGACATCTCGAAAGGAGTTAATCACATCTCCGATGGGGGTACAACAACATACAATTATAATATACATCATAATATCTTCCGAAGTTACAAATACATCAACACCACCTCATATCTAGGAAGGTATTCTCTCTCGTCCATAGTCATTAACACATCTAGTCAAGTCTTCATCATGGAGTCATCATTACGAAGTCATAGATTCATCGTCATAGCTTCTTCTATCATCATCTTGCTTATCGATCATGGAAAAGTACTATCTATCATCGAAAGTTCTACATAGCCAACCCTTTTTCCTGTTGGGTGTAGGACTAGTCCTCATCCAAGTCTTCATTAGATATTTGAGCAATCCATCACATAGAAACAATCCATGAACTTCTTTACATTTCCACAGTAATAACCTGCGTCTCCTACCTTTATCTCATTGTATCCAGATCATCTCTTTTGTCCTACACAAAACAAAACAAAACATACAGAGAACACAAGGCACATCTCATATGCAGACCACCTATGTTCTATCACCATAGTAGTATGCCAGGATATGTCACGTCACTAAGAAAACTTGTAACATATACTATGTAAGAATCTCATAGGAGCACACTCAGTGCATTACGTCTCTACACGATCAACTTGTTTTCTACCAGTAAAGGAGAACTTCCTAGGCGCACCTGACATGCTTCGTGACCTTATCATATCCAACATGGGAACACACACATATAGAGATATATATGTAATGATTGATTATGACCAAATAACCTGCTACACAAGGGCTTTTACGTTCTAGGTCAACCTCAAGGACTTATTACATCTGAACAACCTGCATCTCGAATCTTTTCCATTCAGACAACCTTCAGGCCATATTACATTTGAGTAACCTATGTACCACACCAGGTATCCTTTTACACTTGGATAACCCACGGGACTTATTACATCTGAATAACCTGTGTACCATGCCAGGACTCATATTTACATTCAGATAACCTGTCTTATGACCTATTACATCCAAATAACTTACGTACCACGCCAGAGCTCATATTTACATTTGGATAACATGTCTTAGGACTGATTACGTCTAAGTAACCTATGTATCACGTTAGGACCCATATTTACACTTTGAAAACCTACATGACTGATTATGTCTGAGCAACCTGCTAGATCAGGGTCTTTTCTTCTCAGACAACCTCTCTCATTTCCCATGTGAGATATCATGCATCATAGTCCTTTGGTCTCTCGTTATTTCTAGCATAGACTCATATTAGGAATAATTATATCCAAGGATAACCTACGAGCTTCACTAGGACTTATCCAAGGACAACCTACATGACTGACTACGTTTGAGCATCCTACGATCTTCGACATGATTTTATGCTCAGAAAACCTGTCTCTCTAGCTATGCTAGAACTCATCACTCCCTCTTTAGAGGGGTCTCATTCTGAATCACACCAAGTATTTCTATGAAGTATTCGAACTTCACTCCAGATAGAGGCTTGGTCAACACATTGGATTTCTGCTCATCCATTTCCACGTATTGGAGCTTCACTGTTCCTCTCTCCACCATATCCCCGATATAGTGGAACTTGATCTCTATGTGCTTCAACTTGTCATGGAACACAGGGTTCTCTGAAAGCTTCATGCAACTTTGATTTTCATAGAATATACGAGTCACATCTAACTGGAGATCAAGCAAATAAGATAGTATCTTCCACAGCCACACTACCTCGCAACTAGCCAAGCAAGTGACAACATACTCTGCCTCGACTGTACTCAGCGCCACACATGATTGCTTCTTGTTAAACCACTAGGCCATGCCATATCCCAAGCTAAAGAAACAACTCGAAGTGCTCTTCCTATCAATGGTGCTACCTGCCTAATATGAATCAACATAACCGTGTAGGTTAATCTTCTAATTCACATTATACTTGAGCCCATAATCCAATGTACATTTTAGGTACCTCAATACATAATTTGAAATTATCAGGTGAATATGTCTCGGATCTGTTAGGAACTAGCTCAGGGTGTTCACAGCAAAGCATATGTCACATCTCGCATTTTCCAGAAACATTAAGGAGCCAATCATCTGACAATACATCCTGGAATCAACTGAATTAGATGAAGCATCACACAGAAGCTTCAAATTTGATTCCATAGGTGCGGTTATCGCCTTGCAAAGGCTAGCAATCCAAATCTCTTCAGAATCTCTACTGTATACTTTCCTTGACCAAGGAAAATCCCATCTGCACTCTGCTACGCCTCCATGCCTAAGAAGTAGTGCATCATCCCTAAGTATTTCATCTCAAGCTCTATAGAAAGTCTCCTCCTTGCATATTTAATGAGTTCATCCTTGGTTGTCAGAAACAAGTCATTGACATATAGTAGGAGTATCACTGGTCTTTCACCTTCAACCTTGAAGTAAAGGTTGGAATCTTCTTTACTCTTGGTAAATCCTTGGCTCATCAGGAAGTTATCCATCATGTCGTACCATGTCCTCGGTTCCTGCTTCAATCCATACAAGGCCTTCTTCAATTTATACACATGAGTTTGTTTGTCATGTGTATAGAATCCTAGTGGTTGTTCCACGTATACTTCCTCCTCGAATACACCATTCAAGAATGTTGTCTTGACATCCATCTAGTGTATCATCCATTTCATAACTGCAACTAATGCAAGTATGGTCCTAATGGAAGTGTACCTCTCCACAGGTGCAAAATTATCTTAATAGTCTATGCCTTCTTTCTATGAGAATCCTCGTGCTACTAATCTTTCCTTATATTTCTCGATGCTACCATATGTAGTATGCTTTATCTTATAGATACACTTCAAAGTCACGACATACTTCTTTTTCAGTCTCGAAACTATCTCCCATACATCATTCTTCATGTTCGATTGATACTCCTCGATTAGGGCACCCTTCCATTATTTCTTTTCTGGAGCCTCTTCATAGGTGGAAGGTTCCTTGTCAATGATGTCACACAGTAGGGCCACATAGCTATTGTAAGGATTTTTCCTTTTCATTTCTCTATGCATTCCTCCTGGAGCGCCATACCTTTTTTCTTCTCGTATGAGCTCCCATGCCCATGTTGGTTTCCTCTTGTGGGATTACTTCTCGAGAAGTGTCTCTACCGGCTCTTGTGGTTCTGTCGTGTCATGATCTTCATGGTCTTCTGGAATTGCTTCTCCAATTTCCATATCTTGAACTTTCATTTCTTCAGGTTCCTCGACCTCTTGAGTAGGTATCCTCTTGGATTTGAAGTATGTCGAGTCTTCATCAAAGGTTACATCTCTGTTGATGTCGATATTCTTGAATATTGGGAAGTATATTCAGTAGGCCTTTGATGTATCACTGTATCCTACGAATATACCCTTCCTCCTAGAAGGATGAAGCTTGGTCCTCTTCTCCATTGGGATATGTATGTACATAGGGAAGCCAAATATTCTATGATGGTCGACTTCTAGTTTCTCTCCTGATAAAGCCTCTTCTATAGTTTTGTTGTGAAGTACTCGATGAGGAGTACAGTTCTGTACATACACAGTTGTCCTTGTTGCTTCCGCCCAAAGGTGAATATGAATATCTTGGTCATGTAGCATTGCTTTTGTTGCTTCCATTATGGTTCGGTTCTTTTGTTCCGCAATCCCATTCTGCTGAGGATTATATGGAGTGCTCAACTCCCTCTTAATCCCAAACTTTCTATAGATTTCCTTGAATTCTTCCAAGGTGAATTCTCCTCCATTGTCTAATTGTAGAGTCTCGAACTTCCTTTTAGTTTGGTTCTCAACCAAGGATTTATATTCCTTGAACTTACTAAATACTTCATTTTTCCCTTTCAAAAAATATATCCAAGTCTTACGTGAGAAATAATTTATAAAGGAAACATAGTACACATACTCTCTTAATGAGCTAGAAGACATGGGTCGACATACATCCGAGTGTAGTATCTCCAATATTCCTTTAGCTTTGCTTTCACTACTAGGAAATGTATTCTTTGCATTCTTTCATTGTGCACATCCTTTGCAAATGCCTTCATTCTTTTCTTGGATCTTTGGAAGTCCATAGACTACTTTGCTTTCCATCGACAGTGCTATGTAGTGCACATGTGCAATCCTTCGGTGCCATAGTTCACTTGGTTCTATTGACTCATGAATCAATGCTTGTTCAGGTTTTCCTTTTAGTTTGTAAAATCCATTGCCTTCTTATCCAATCAGTATTGCATCATTTATTTCCTTTCCTCTAGGCCACATTATCACTTGGCCAACGACAGATGAAACTCTCATTCCCTTTGCATCTAGTGTAGAGATGGAGAGAAGATTCTTCTTCAATCCTGAAACATATAACACATCCTTCATCTTTAAGGATTTCTCAGATTGTAGCTTGTATGAAGCTACTCCACTCCCTTTTATGGGGTATTAATAATCATCCCCAAATTTCAACTTGTGAGGTGACTCATGCACAGACATATTGATGATTGATTCCTTGTATCTCATCATGTGTTTTGATGCCCCACTATCCATAAGCAAATCATTGCTTCCATGTGAGATAGTGCCCGTAAGTGCTGATATTAACACATACTCTTCATCTGAATCATCCTTCTCTCTTCTAAATCTTTTGTTTGTTGGTTCATCTTCTTCGACAACATGAGCATGGTGTCTCTTTTTCCTGATGGGACAGTCTCTTGGAAAGTGTCCCTTTTCATCACAAGTATAACATCGAACATTGGAAGGATCTCTCTTGATATTCTTTTGTTTCTTGTCCTTCTTGTTGTTGTGATGATAGTTCTCCTTCTTCTCCTTCTTCTTGTAGTTCTTCTTGGTGTGAACTGTGAGAACTTGATCTTTAGTTTCTCCCATCTTCTCTTCTCTTGTTACGAGTCAAGATTCTTCTTGTGTGCATTCTTATCAGATTCGGTTGAAAGAGATCAGCTTCTTTCTTGCATAGATTCCTTGAATGAATGAGTCCAATGATCTAGGAAGACCATTCAAGGTAGTCATCACGGTTTCTCCTTCTTCAACATTCTCTTCAACTACTTTTAGTTGTTCTTTGATTTTAGCAACCCTTGTGAAGTAATATTGTCACGTACCCTCCCCTCTACTCGACGGAGAGGACGTGACTACCGCGTTGCTACTATCTTAACCGGGGAATCCATCCCCATGAACATAAATATAAATGATTTGAAATATAAAAACATGTGCACAGATGTATCACATATGAAATTATAGAGGAAGCAAATACATTCATTCAAGCATTCAACATGTTCATAATAATTTCTTAAAATAAATACATTGCAGGAGAAAAGACACAGAGAATACTTATCTTGAAATTAAGTTGTCATACAACTAGCTATGTCACTGCAACGTTACACCCAACCATAGGGAAGTGTGCTCATCAGTCTCCCAACACCACTGCCACCCCCGAGATGGGCATGATTTCCATAAAGAACTAGGGAACAACAGGCTCACACATAGCCAAAACATATCAAAACTCAGCCAAGCCAATAAACAATTGCGTTTATTAGGATGCTAAGGTAGTTGAAAGGTAGAATTGCTAATTTAGTGAGCTCAACCAAAAAGCTATGGACACCTACATTGTATCTATCTAGCTTGACTTCCACAATACCTACACACCCAACACAAGGAAGTATTCCCTTCACTGCTACATAGTCCCTCAAGCCATACCTTCCCTTCTGGTGCTCTTCAAGGTGTGCATAGAATATTTTCCATCCCCTCTTGATCTATCTGTGAGGTTCCTCTCTTCACTAGGTTTATCAAGCCAATTCTGGGCCTCTCCCACTCCTAAGTCTTATAAACCAAAAAAAGGGTGCACATCACAACAAAACACAAATGTTGGGCATGAAGGAAGATGTTTTTCAACCAAAAACGAATTGGTAGAAGGGAAAACAACCCTGGGTGAGAAAATATGATTTCAACAAACGATTATGGGAAAAAACGACCTATACAAACCCCCAAATTGTGAATTCGAATTCAGAAAATGTCTATGGATTCACAAGGGCAGAAACGACCTCCTCAAACCCCCAAATCGTGGTTCTCTGCTTCCCATTCACTAAGCAATACAATAACGGGTTTTCCTAGCCATGGAAAATGAAGAAAACAACAGAAATCATGAGGGAAAACACACAACAAACTCCATATGTGTGAGGAACACAATAACGTGAATGAATAATGTCTTGGGCATGCATTTCTAGGTATTTACTTGCCTAATAAGTCAAAAATGATTTTCCAAAAATGGGTGGCTTCCCCAATATGAATTTGATTGCCATACTCTTCCCATCCCAAGGCATTAACCACCTCAACCAATTTCTGGAATAAATAAATGATTGGGCACAAAAGACAAAATGGGTAGTTGACAACTTTATGGGTTCTCCCATTGACATTTGTCTTTACACTATTGGATCAAGGGTTTGAATATTTTCCCTCACCATTCCTTGTGAAATCATGGCCCCATCTCTTTGTTGCATTGACATAGCTAGTTGTGGATATTTTTATTAATTGCATATTTACATGATGTTTATATTGTGTCTGGCTAGCACAAAAACCATATGCATCGTTTTTACTTGCCGATACATAAAACACTAAATCCATGGTAGGGGCTTGGCCTTGAGCTCCTCAGCATGATTAAATAATGATATTTACATCATTTACAAGTTTAATGCAATGGGGTCAAAATTGGGATATTACAAATATTGTATAGTCTCGAAGTTTTGTATCTTCACATTCTTCAACTTGTTCCTCAAAGTCATCTTCTGGTTGATGTTCTTCCCTTCGAACATCTTTGTCAAAGCATCATATAATTCCTTCGGTATCTTGAATGATGACACATGGGGGATGAGGTGATCCTTAATAGAATCTGCAATAATTCTATTGGCCTTAGCCAAGTTCTTCTTATGAGTAGCCTTAGCCTCATCTACCTCTAGTTCTGGAACTCCTTTAGTGTTGTACTAATCCAAATCATTCTCTTTAAAGATCAAGGATATTTTGTACTTTCATGCTCGAAAGTTATCAACCCCTCCAAGCTTGTCCTCAAGCTGAGTAGGGTGAGTCACCTTTTCAAATGAGAACCTCAAATGGAAATAGAAAAGATTTATATCTTACCGATTTGAGGTGTCTGACTTGGTTCCAGAGCTGGTCGATCTAGGGTTTGCTAGAGAAACCCTAACATTTCCAAAATTGGAGTTTGGGAAATTTGTTTGGACACAAAGATGCGCCTCCTTGAGGTGAGTTGCTTAGCAGGCTCCTTTCTTGAAGACTAAGGTGGGAATCCTCCGAAACTTGATGCCCTAGTTTCTCCCGGCACAAGTGACAAGGTCAAAATTGAAATTTTTTCAAATCTGAAACTACTTCCACCAAACGATGCTCCCTATTAAGGCAAGTTAGCCTAGCCCTCTTTTCTTAATGATCTGTGGAGAGAAGACCTTGAACTAGAAAGCCCTAGCTTCCATTGCTGCATAGTGCCTTCTTTCAGAGAGTCTCCGATACCACATTAGCTTTTATTAGATATTGTTAGCTTAGTTAGGATCTTTATTTGAAAGAATAAGAAGTAAAACAATATGCATAAGATAGAATAGATACACAAGACATAGATTTTCATTGGGGAAACCATAAAGTAGAAAACCTCGCAAACTTCCTAAGAATAGTAGAGTCACAAAGACTATGTCATAAGATGATCAATACCAGTAATAAGAAGTCTTTAGCAGCTATCTATCTCTCCTCCTTGTCTCTCTCTCTCATGCGAACTTGAGTGAGTGTGAGGTGTGTATAAATGAGGGAGGGTGCCTCCCTATTTATACTAATCAAGTGACTAACCTATTACATGACTGGGCCAACCTCTTACCCTAACATGGTTGAATTCTCCTAGAGAGACTCCAAATACACATTACATGATGTTACATTGGGGACTGTTTCCCCGACTTACAACGAAGGTTATACCTCGAGGTCTATACATAATAATGACATCCCGAAAGGAGGTAAACACATCTCCGATGGGGGTACAACAACATACATGATAATATACATCATAATATATTCCGAAGTTAAAAATACATCAACATTATGATCTACCCAATCCTGAATCTCAGGCTTCGTCGGACGCCAAAACATATCCCCTTTACAAAGATCCAAGTCCTGGTAACAAAACCATTTGTTGGCTCAATCTTGACTAACCCAAGTTCAACTTTGACTAGACCAACAAAAAACCAAGGTACCGACTCGACAGGGTTTAACCTCATTGACAACACCTACGAAGCAAGTGAGGTCTCACCCAAGATACCTATAGGGAGTTGCAAGAACCTGATTTCTGCAGTAAATAAGGGGATCTTCTTCTACTAGACATCGACATAAAGGACACCAACATAATAATTACCATCATTGACGGTATATTACGATTCATGCACAACATTAAGCATATTCATAAAACCCATTGAAGCTTTGTCGATCTGATTACTTATTCAGAAATTAACACATTATCAAAGGTCGCAACATTACACAAAACAACACACACATTCATTATACACCATTCAACACAAGAATTTTAACGTGGAAACCTAAGACGAGAAAAACCACAAAAGCACTCATTTAATTAGCAAAAGTCTTAGTTTGAAGGCTTTGGTCTATACACACACCCTGCAAAGATTCCTCCACAATCCCCATTACATTCAGTTTGCACACACAGCTTGTGGATCGATAGTATACTCACGACTCTTATTCATCTTCGACATAATGATACAAAATCATTCTAATGACATTACAAAACTTGTCTTTTCAGAATTTGACTTCAACCAACCCAACAAACCCAACTCATTACATTCATATAAGCTCTACTGTTCGAATTTACATCTCACACCCACTACCCAAAATTGGACAAACCTCCTAACCAACTCACCTATTTTTCCTTGGACTTTGTCAGTACAATTACTTTTCCCCCAAATTCTACCCAAAATTTCGAAGCTGACCAATTTAACACCCGCTCCATTGCAGCCCCTTTCACATTGATTCCGGTTCCAAAACTTAAAGACCAAAATTAACCAAACTTGCCTAGGGCCAAAAATGATTCAAAGACATCAAAGAGTTCCATGGTTGACCAACAAAACCCTAGGAAGGGAATCATGCCTTCGAAGAATTCTAACTTAGATAGTTGTCTTACATTGAGAAATGGTGCAAGTACCACAAATTTCCTTGGCACAATTAGGAGAACTATTAAGCATGTATGGTCTTCATAGCAACATATGTGCCTTCACATTAAATTTAGTGTCCATGAATATGATGTGAACATTCTAGTCACATTTATCTCCACTATGCATACTACAAACCCATCTACAATGGCACAACACAAATGAGAGATTTTTCACAAGAAATGAAGACCAACCTCTATAAACCATCATTTTTTTAAGTATCCACGGGGGATTTGAATTTGTGACCTTCCATTTACAACTTCTCATCTCAATTCCTCATTACCAATTACTCTAACCCCATAAGCTCTATAAACCATCATTGACAACATAAAAAAAATTAATTAATTTCTACAACCATCAAATGGCTTGGCTTGGCTACTATTATTCATCCACAACCCTATACTATAGCCTATAGTGGAAGAATGATAACCAACAAGTCCATGTCATGTGCCAATAGCAATTACAATATTCATGTGTGATGTATTCTTTTGTGATACAATGGACTTGAGTGATGTATTCTTTTGTGATACAATGGACTTGAACATTTATGTCAATATCATCCTTACCTAATAATACTCTTAAGAGTGACATGTTGTCGAACCTTTGCAGCAACCAGGGTGTATCACACACAACCACATAGCCTTGATGTATAGGTCCAAACACAATGGTACGCGATTTTTGAACTAACGTATGATAGATAAGTTGAGAAAAATCAACACTAAGATTTTGTTCTAACACTGTGGCAGAGCAATAATCTTCTCCCCCACCCACGCTGGAAAACACCTACTCTGGATGCAAAACCCAAACACTGCTCCTGAAATTATCCCATGGAGAAAAGCCATGGCTGTCACAACTATATGTATGTACAAATACTGTATATTTATATTTTATTCAAATATAGTTAGAAGTACAGAGATATCCTCACAAACTCTCTGAGAAACGAACAAGCAAGCAATAAACTTTGAGTTGTAGAGTATCTGATAGTGTATATACTCCTACTTACTACCAACACACTCCTTTCTTTTTGAAAAGAACAAGAAGCAATAAACACTAGAGCTGCAGATATCTGAGGGTGTATATAGGCACAGATATTGTCATAAATGCTCTATATGTCACTGCTCAGAGATTCAACAGTTTATACAGCCATAGATACCTACAGTTGCTTAATGTTTGCTAGAAAAAACACAACATAAAAATTTAACAATGGTAACAGCAGGAGAAACCAAGAATAGAAGGCCATTTGGCATACTGGAAAAAGCCACACATGGCATTGAAGTCTATGCAGCCCTAAGTCACTGAAAACTTCAGCCCTAAGTCACTGAAAACCTTCAGAGTCACAGAGATTGACCAACTCTGGCTAACTTTGGTAAATTTGGGACCTTGGGAACGGCCTGGAAAGAAGTCTGGAGATCCGTTGTGACAGGAGCCATTGTTTGGTACTGAGACATCATAACCCCACCCATCTGAGTGTAATAGACATGGGGAGCAGGATTTGCTTCATAGACTACTTGCTGGTAACCATATTGATCTGGAGGCATATGTATAACAGGGGCCTGACTTGGCCCCATCATGGTCCTCATGTCTGTCACCACTGATCTTGCTCTATGCAATGGCACCTTGGATGCTGCTGCTTTTGCAGGGTAAGAATGGCCCTGTGTGGTAACTACTTTCTGGTTCATTTGAATTGTTGCTCCAGGTGGCACTATTGACGTGTGCATATCAGAACTGTAGACAACAGGTGCCATGATGGGTGCAATGGGTCCCAATTGCTGAAGTGGCATGCCTGGTGGCTGCCCAGTCGGACGAACCGCTGATGGCATAGGGCGTGTAGGGAGCATACAGAAGGGAACTGCTTGGTCCATGTGAGGGTCATGGACTTGCCAATAGGCTTGTGGATATGGGTATCTGTATGGGTATGATTGTTCCATGTAATGCTCTGCTGGAATCTGTTGTTGCTGCTGCGTAATTGTGGATGCTGCTGTTTCATCCGAGTACTTGCTCTCTTGCTGTTTTAGCTGCACTATCGTGGTATCGTGAGTGTTTCTGGTGTCGTCGGAGAGATCCGATACGCTGCCCTGCCGCTTCATGTTGGCCAGGTTCGAACCGCTCCACTCCCGCTTCATTGGACCCCCGAAATCCAGCTTCCTCTGGCTTTTTCCTTTGCTGAGATCCTGTTCTTGTTTGGGGATCTCAGCTTGCTGAAAGGCCTCCGAGGGCATGATCTTGGTCATATGGTCGTCGAAAACAAGCCCGGGGTCCCGTGTTTGAAGCCCAGAAGATCTCAAAGTATCCGGTGTTTCATGATCAGCGATGCCCTCTGACGTCAAGGGCTCGAGTCGTTCTATGTCCATCTCGATTCCTCCGGTCTGTTGGGGTTCGACTGGGGCGACGTGGGAGTCCATGTAAGGATGGGCGGAGGAAATTGAACAACAAGAAGAGGAATCCAGCTTGGGAGAAACCGGTATAGAATGGACTTCTTCTTCAGATCGCGGGTTCAATCCCTCGCCGTGCTGCACGAACATCCGGCTCTTTCCTGCAGCCTGAAGCTGATTCCGGTCCCAATCTTCCATGGTATCCAATCCGAACAAGTAATCGGGGTTCTCTGAAGCGAGGGACGACACTTCCGATCTGCCACGGTTAAGCACTGGAACCCCGTTCAATGCATCGACGAACCAGTGCTCCCGCTTGTAGCTCTCCAGCAAAGAGCCCAAGCTGCTGCTGGTGCTCTCGAGCTTTGCAGGAAACAGAAAGAGCCTCAGCCTCGACGAAGAAGACGAAGAAGACGACTTGACGATATTAATAGTCGCGGACTGCTGCAATCGATCGTATTCCTCCATCATGTTTTCAAGATCTTCGTCCGTGGTGACTGAGATTAGAGCATCAAGATCTTCATTGGGGAGCTGGTATTTCAAGGTTATGGCGCCCCCCGAGAGGTTGGAAAGCCTCGAGATGAGAAGGGAGTAGGAAACGTTGCGAGCAACGGCCACGATTCGGGTTTCCCCGCCCACGTAACGCAGCTGGTTGTCGTGCGGGCGAGGGAGGATTCGGCCACCGTAGCTGCACATGAATCTCACATTGCCACTTTCCCCAGACGATTCTTGATCTTGATCCCATCGCTGGTTGTGGTAGGGAGGAACCGAGTACTCAGAATCGACGCCCCCTCGGCTGGCTCTCCCCACAGAGCTTGGCGAAGAAATGACAGAATCCGGGTAAGAGTAGGAATCCATTACCTTGCAAGCTCCCTGAGTATGAAAACTCCTTAATTAGGCAGAAAGAAAAGCATAGAGATTCTCGAGTCCTTGCATTGCAGAACATTCTGGTTTGATCATCTGGTTTCACTGAATTTATTCAACTGGACTACGTGGTACAAATGGTAATACAAATACAAACAGTGATTGATGAGGTGTGGTCGGCGATGAAAGACGCCGATTTATTCTTTGGGCGGCCATGAAAGACAAGAAGTTTATTCTACAAATTTCTAATAAGTTATAATTGCTTACGTACCCCTTTAACTTCCTGTGCGGGTCTTGCGCAGCACGGAGAACCACTGCAAGTTGATGGATGGAAGCAATGGCTGGAGCGCATTTTTCTTGACAGTCTTTGTTTGTGACTTTTTTGGACTTTGGTGAAAATAAATCTTTTGTTGCCATCAATCCAGATTCAAAATCGTGAAATCCAAAGTAGATTCAAGATCAAGCTAATGTAACCGTGATTTTCAATTGATAGTGAAGTCTCAGTTAAATGTAGTTTAGTTCAAGTTTAACTCTACTTTATTTGATTGAGAGTTTAGTTCAAGTTTAACTTTGTTTTGTTTAGAGTTAAGTTCAAGTTTAACTTTGTTTTTGTTTTTATTTTTATTTTATAATGGAGTGAAGTTTAACTTTTCTTTTAACTAGTTGTTACTTTACTTTAAGGTTAAATTTTTTCAGATAATGAAATAGTTTTGATGGAGGGTTTGGGAGTTCTAAGTCAGTGAAGTATGGGTACTTTAATTTTATCTTAACTTTTCTTTGTAAGGGTAGTTTAACTTACTCTTAACTTTTCTTTGTAGATTAGTTGTCTATTTTTAGAATGTGGATTATTTAATGTATGTTAGGTTTTTTTAAAAGAAAATGTCATTGTTGCTTTTTTATTGATAGTTTAGTACCAGTTTAATTTTGTTTTTTATGAGTAATTTAGTTTTAATATTTTTTATTATATTGGTAATTAGTAGTTGAGTTTAAGTTTTATTTATTTATTATATTAGTAATTTAGTAGTTGAGTTTAAGTTTAACTTTATTTTTTATTGATAGTTTAGTTTAAGTTATTTATTTATTTATTGGTAGGTTAGTTCAAGTTTAACTTTTTGTTGTATTGGAAATTTAGCTTGAGTTCAAGCTTGCATTTTATGGTTAAGTGATTGGGCCTTGTATCATAGCAATTGCTTTCATTTTGTTTTCTTGTTTTCTTTAGTTTTCTTAATGATGTGAGTTGTTTTACTTTTGGTTTCACGTAAACATAGCTTCATTTGATCTAACATTCCTTGTCTGAAAGGTTAGTTTATTCTTAGAGTATCAAATTTTCCCACACATTTACAGATGAAAAATTTCTTAAGAATGACCAAAGGTACAATTTGAAGAGAAGTATTCTTTGTGTTCGAACTTTGCATTTTTTTTTGTCTTAGGCCAAGCCTAGTCAAAGCATAAAGCCCAAGGTATAAAGTGTGGACTATTTGAAATTGCATGAAATAGTAAGAAATTATTTTTCTTAAGACAATTATTACACACATTCGCTCAAGTGAGCAAGGATTTATCAAACAAATTTTAGAATTAGGTGAATCTAGTTTGAAGGATTAGTTCTATTGATTCAATCATATGCCTAGGGCATGTTGCCAACATAGAGACCATCAATCATAAGTTCAAATCTAATGTACTCCATTCAAATATTATAACCTAGAGACCATCAACTATAAGTTCAAATCTAATGTACTCCATTAAGATATTTTAACATAGAGACCATCACTCATAAGTTCAAATCTAATGTATTCCATTCGAATATTATAAAAAGAGGGGGATCCCTCAAGATCAATGGATTGGACTATGAAAATATGACATTTAGAGATCAAGTATGTCTAGAAAGTCATTTGAAGGAAGCTTATTGAAAGACAAAGATCTTCCAGGGAAGAAAGAAAGAAAAAGAAACAAACTATGAATAGAGTATGTCATGAGAGGTCATTTGAAGAAAGCCTGGATGACAAGTATCTTCTAAGGAAAAGAAAAACAACGTCAAACCATAAATATTGGGAACACTCTAAGATGAACCCCAAAAAGAAAGTGAAGTGATCAAACATGAAAGTATCAATGAATGTTCATAACACTCTGTATTAGGGAGTTGACGTGGATATGGATCCAATCATGCTAAAGAAACCAACCCTTAACCTAGACAACCAACCAAGATAAGCTTTGACAAACCATGCAATTAATGGTTTGGGCTAAAAGCCAAATTTTATAATTTTCAAGCCTTTTGAGTGATTTTTGGGTTTCAAAAGTTATCAAACAAAGTGTTGGGAAAATTTGACACCTTTGAACGTGGGTTGGATACAAATATTTGATTGTTTATGCGTTTAATTTTATGTATTTGATTATATGGAATTATTGTAAAATTCGATACATAGACAATATAAAAGGATTATTAATGATAAATGTTTATTATGTATCCTTTAAATGTTGTTGCATTTCAATTGACAGTTGCACTTAGATTAGATTGCATTTTACATTTAGATTAGCTTTCCTTTAATATAAAATAGGTATGCATTTAGGAATTTAGAAACACTTAAATGAACTAAACCTTCAAGAAATAAGGGAATGGTGGTTCCATGCTAATGGAATTCATAATCTTTATCAACTATCTTAGTGGCAACTAAAAGAAAATGGAAAGTGGATGAGACAAAAGTAGCTTTAGCTTCTAAAACCCCTTAAGGAACAATATACATGATTAATTTGTCCCCTTCAAGGAGTTGTGCCATTTAGGAAACCAATTAAAGATTTTAGATGTCGGGGTCCAAAGGGAGGTGCCAACAAGTCTACATGCATGCAAAATTTGACAATTGTCACATGTATAATTACACCTACAAACCAATAACAACGTGTGGCACACTAAGGGATAAACAATCATCAACGATTACATAATCACATTTCCTTGGAATCCAAATAGACAAGATGTAACTCATGTATATCCATTTATATAATGTCAGATATGAAATATAACATAGTATTAAAACATCTTTCTTATTCTCATGCCCTTCCACATAGCATAGGACATACTTTTTCACATGAATACAAATATTTTTTATTTAATTTGTTGTGATGTTTCATTCATTTGTTTCTGTCATTTATGTCCATACTTTAGCTCCTCATAATAATAGCTTAATTTATTTAAGTTTTCCTCCAATAAATTGTGTGTTTCTTTGAATCAAATGAACTTTTTATTTGCAAAATATCACCACTAAAAACCCCTTGAGAGAAATGAAGTAGCAGTATAAATCAAATAATCAAATCAAAACATAAAACTTTAGAACAATCTAAAATAAACAATGTAGTTGATGAAGTTGGAGCCTCAATCGAATAGAAAAAAAGGAAATTCCAATCTAAAAAGGACAATGTAGTTGATGAAGTTGGAGCCTCAATCAATATATTGAATAGAAAAAAAGAAAAAGAAATTCCAATCAAGTAAGAATATGCTAGCTCAAGTGGTTGAGTGTTGTAAGTTGTGATCATAAGGTATCGGGGTCAAATCCTCGAGTGGCTATGCATTGCCATATAAGGGCCTCACTTGATGTCCCCATCAGTTTAACTTCGTAATCAGATCGAACGGGTGTGACCACTTCGGGTGGCCTCCCTGTGATTTCTTCCCATGGATGTAGCAGACCCGTTGGGGGTTTGTGAACCACATCATAAGAAAATATGATATATATATATATATACAAACTATGATTCACTAATGTTATGGGTTACATTTACGAAAACTCCAATCATTGCTATTCACAAAGAATAAAAAAATCCCTAAATAAAGAGTATCACAACCAATACTCCCAACCACCTAATTTACACTTATTTATAATACTTCTTAATAATGTAATTCTTAAAAAATATCAAATATATTTACAAATTTTTTTAACTTTATAATTTTTTTAATATTAAAATATATATATATATATATAGGACATTATACAACTTACATGGATTAAGGGTCAAAGAACATTATACAATTATACAACTTACATGGATTAAGGGTCAAAGAACATTATACAATTTTTTATATTACTAAAATAATATACAACTTGCATGGTTTAGGGGTCATAGGACAATATTTTTTTTTTTATATTACTAAAACAATACAACTTGCATGGTTTAGGGGTCATAGGACAATATTTTTTTTTATATTACTAAAACAAAAGACAACTTGCATGACCGCTTTGCTCGCTCTTCTCAAAGGACAATATTATTTTTGTATGGTCACGTTGTCAAGGTGTGGTATAGATGTAAGTAGGACTCTCTCTTCTCACTTTTGATTTCATATATATATTTTGGTTTTTAGTATTTAATTGTTAAAGTAAAAAGGAAGTTTATTTAGTTTATTTTGGGAAATAAAGTTAATTGTGTTTATTTTTAATTTGTTAATTTTTTTAAAAGTAATTTTTTTTAATATTTAATTTAACTTTTAAGGTTAGAGAAAATAATAACAATAATAAATAAAATATTATATTATAAATAAAAAATAAAATATTATATATATATATATATATATATATTAAAATTGCATTGTTTTTAATTAAAATATATTTGATTAATTTTAAATAAAAATATAATATGTAACGTTTAATGTTTAATATTTAGTGAATAACTATGTCAATATAGATGAGGAGTGATGATATAAATATATAAATTAGAATTGATGAAAAATATTTTGGATTTTTATGCATAAGATTTATATTTAAATTTTATGAAGAGTATGAAAAAATAATTGAAATATATATATATATATATATATATATATATTTTGTAAGAAGTATTATATTAACATTTAACATAAGTTTTACATACTTCTTTAATCAATATCACCTTCTAAGACCTCCAAATCATCAAGCTAATTAGTTTTTATTCGAACATAAAACAGACCCAAAAACCCATTCCACAAAGGAGAAAACAAGGCTTACAGGCTGCCAAATAGTTAACAAATTCACTGTAATGAACCAAAAATATATAATAAATAAACATCAATAACTACTAATAATTAAATAACTAATTCTCAACGAAGAGACACCTTGATGAAAGGTTATGTATCTTTATGAAAGTGCACCTATCATGGGTATTTATACAAGCAGCCTTCTCATTGTAATATCATCACTTGGCTTATCAAATATATATTTTTACATCCATATGTGGATTATTTATTTTATTTACATTGGGTCTTCCCCTAAGAAAACAATCTTTTATTGTTATTTTATTGTTACAGTGGTATCAGAGCCAATCCAAGGCTTCCTTGAATTAGGTCTTTGACCTTAGTCAAAAGAAAGAGAGAAAGTTTAAAAAAGAATAAAAAGGAAAAAAAAAAGAAAATAAAAGGAAGAGAAAAGTAAAAACAATAGAAACCACACTTAAAAACAACACATCATTAATTTTCCAATAGCAAACAACATGTACTTTAATAAATTCAATATTACACAATAATATTCATATTATTAATATTGAATTTTTAAAATTATGTTTTTCTAAACTTCGTATATATTAATTTATAATCATATAATTTATTATTATAAATTACTCAATTCTGAATCTTTAAAATATTGTTATTAATTATAATAACACATATTATTATTATTATAGATATAGTTATAAATTTAAAAAATATTGGGAAAAAAGGAGATATTGAATACATTTCAAAGAAAACTCAAGAATATGGATTTTCATGTTGAAAAGAAGGAAACGTTTCCTATCACCTTACAAAGAAATGTTGCTATACTATTTAGAATTAAAGGGACACTTGCAGGGAAGGATATCACCATTTCTATTGCACCTGTTGAAGGTAATAATTATATTAGTACTGAATTTGCTATGGCATTTAGTGATTCCCGAGTCAAATATAGTTGAAGAACAATACTTTTGGGACAGGAAACAAATTGAAATAAGTGGTTTACAACTGAATGTTGGATATTATATGGTCACATCGAAATTCATTGTTAGTTCCTTATGGAACTTTGACGGTGAGATAATTTTGGGTTTACCTTGGATAACAAATAAAAATAGTAAAAAATAAGAAGTCAGAAAAATGCTCAGAGTTATTATCAACTAGTAAATCGCGAGAATCACAAACAAAAGTTGATACAACCAACATCAAAGTAAGGGAGAAAATAAACATCGTTCTTCTTATAGCCAAACCAACTACAACCTTGAAAATGAACAAAAACAACACTTCACAAGCGACTCGAGTACCGTATCGCCATCCAAATTACAAGAGTCGTTATGATAGACGATAAGATCAAAAGGAAAATTACTAGTATTATTCCTATAAAAAACAAGGACAAATCAACAACTCCCATCAATCAGTCCGCAAACAATTCCATTAAAGGTAGATCTTGGATGGATGACTTCACAAATGACACAACATTTTCACACAATGTTTTAAAGAATGTATCGTCTTATTTTCGTCAAGTGTTGCAACTACCAACACACAATGTCACGAGAAAGCGTTACGAGCAAGAACAAGGGATAAAGTCTTCCATAATTGTGCTTTGAGGACAAAGCAATTCTAAGGGAGAGGCAATGTAATGAACCAAAAATATATAATAAATAAACATCAATAACTACTAATAATTAAATAACTAATTCTTAATGAAAAGACACCTTGATGAAAGGTTATGTCTCTTTATGAAAGGGCACCTATCATGGGTCTTTATACAAGCAACCTTCTCATTGTAATATCATCACTTATCTTATCAAATATATATTTTTACATGGGAACCCATCATGGGTATTTATACAAGCAACATTCTCATTGTAATATCATCACTTATCTTATCAAATATATATTTTTACATCCATGCATGGATTATTTATTTTATTTCCATTGGGTCTTCCCATAAGAAAACAATATTTTACTTTTACATTCACCATCAGAGATATACAGGACCTTCAAAACATGGCATTTAAATCCTTATTACCTATCACACCATTCAAACACAGACCCATGCCAATTGACCAAACCTTGAGACTTAGAGCTCTTATCTACTTGACCCATAAATTAATTGTTCTAACAATTGCTAAATTAATTGTTCTAACGGTTGCTAACTCTGCTTGTGGCTGTGTATCCTATAGCTCTTTCCACAGGCCTTGCTCTACCAACCCTAGATATCAGACTGAATGAAGGAGGGATGGAATCCATGTAGATCCATACGGCTTGAGTAGCCTACAATTGCTACCTATTGGCCCATTTTCTTCCCTTTCCTCTCTTACCCCACTTCCTCTTCTTTCAAATCCATCCTACTAGTGGAAGCTCCAAACGATGAGCTCGAAAGACTGATAACAAAGATCTCCCCATGAATTTTATGAACTAACCCAAAGGAGCATATGATGTCCAGAGGCATGGAAAATTGTTAAGATTTTAAAAGTTGTTATGCAAAAACAAGAGGATCACTGAAAAAATAACAAGCACAATAGAACAAAAGAGAACAAAAATATTTATCTTGGGAAACCCTTGTGGGGGAGAAAACCAAACAAAACTTCCTCGATATAGACTTCAAGCAAGTATAGTGTGAGACCCAAAGATAAGACTAGACTGGTTCCTCCCTCTCAAATGGACTGCTCCTTCTCTCTCTAGCGAACTTGCTTGAGTTTTGTGTATGTCCAAATGAGGGAGGAACATCACCTATTTGTATTGATCCATTGAGAATCCTAATAACCCAACAAGGTTGTTAACACCAAAAATTGGGGAAGATGGGAATTGCAACATAACCCCATGCTCCAAAAAAAGGACCAAAAAACCCTAAAATGAGAATGGGTAAAAAACTATGGACAAATACCATACACTATGAAAACTATGGACCAATATAATGGGCAGAAAAATCTTGGATCATCTTATAAATATATTGTGAAGGTATCCCCACAACAACATTTTTCATTCCAGAACTTTACATTCTTACTTCTTCACACTTTTTACTTTTCAATCACACTGGTCACCTTTCACTCACACCTTTCGACATTATATGTTGAGTTTACTCCATACACTCATTGATATGTTCTTTTATCGAGAATAATTAGTTTTTGTGTTGAAAAGAATTTACTTTCAGTATTGTTATTTTATTTTCTAGCATATGCATCTCTGGAAGAGAGTGCTGCGTTTTAGAGATCACACTTCACTTATGCACACATCTCACACCTTAATCTAAATGCTTGGTCCATGTTTCTATTTCTCTCTTCGACCCAGGTTCAATCCCTAGTTTCTCCATCAACAAAGCCCAAGATATCGGCCTGACAGAGCAGGGCTCATCAGCAGCACCTTCGGATGCAGATGTAGTCTCACTCGAGATATCTCTTATGGGTAAATGACAGAACTAGGTTTTTGTAGTTGTGTGGGGATTTCCTCTTCCTTGTCACCTTACTATCTTGCTTGACCGAAGTCGGTGGTTATATTACTTCTAACTAACAACAATAACATGTTATACAACTTGACGAGAACTTTATACTCAAAACGTCAACTCTAGCCATAAAAAACTCCTATTTTTATGAAAAAAACACGAAAACACACCTCTAAATAAAAAAGTAGTGTTACCGGCAGCACCACTTTTTGGGGGGCTAAAAATGTGGACATTGACAAAAACTATCCTTATTGTTATTTACAATAACCTTAAAATCAAGCCCCGAATTGAAAATTGATGCTATTGGTAGTACAATATTTAAAAAAAAGGCATAATTATATCATTTTATCATAATTTAAATTATATTTATTAAACCTCTTAGCAACACTATATAAAAATTGCATTATATTAAACAAAAATTATTCAAGAAATTATTTGACCACTCTTTTCATATAAAATAAAGGAATTTCTGACCCCAGGGCACATTGTTGTACCAAAACTGCTAAAAATAAAATAAAAAATGCAAAAAAAACATTAAATACATTAAAAACAATGAAAAAACAAAAAAAATTAAAAAAATAAAAATATAACTAAATTGAAAATATAAAATATTCTTAAAAATCTATGAAAATTTACACTCATTTTAAAACTACAACAAAAAATTCAAAAATAATATTGCAACAAACACAAAATAATATTAAAAATAACAAATAATTTTTTTTTAAAATAATACTACAACAAATACAAAACAATATTAAAAATAACAAATGATAAAAAACAACAAAATATTTTAAAAATATATATATAAAATGTAAAACAATATAAATTATAAAATAGAAAACTTAAACTATAGAATAACATTAAATATGAAACAATATTAAAAATGCCAATTAATATGGTAGTATAACAAAATATTTTAAGAACCAAAGAAAAAAATAAAAAATAAAAAACAATTTTTTTAAAAAGGTTTTGTAACTTTTGTATAAGCAATATATAAGGGGTGACAAAGTTCTTAAAGGGCGATTCTCTTAATTTTTTTATATTATTTTGTTAATATTTTTTTTTTATAAGCAAGAGATTCTATTATAATACAAAAAAGTTACAAGGAGAGGCTGATCCACCGGTCGATGAGACATGACCTTCAGCCCAGGAAAAAGATCCAACCCATAAAAGACTGATATTGCTTACAGAATCGAAAGGAGAAGCAGGCTTGGAGATGCCTGGTTCTCAAAACACAGGAGTCAAAATTCTCTATTTCCCGAACAGACCACAAATTGCCGATCAAATAGTAAAGAAGCCTATAAAAAACCTAGAGGGAAGCAGTACGGCACGAAGGCCTTTTACAAAGACATATGTCGAAAGCAATCAAATGATACTATACTGAAGCATGTGACTCTTCCGCCTGCCTAACAACGAGCATTGTTGATCAACAAAACACAAAGGACCGGCTAACTTTTGAATGCAAAACCTGCTAGCGACCAGTTTTGCTGTGAAGATCACTTGGAAACTCCTCCCGAAGAGCTTGCGTGGCAGGGGCTGGAGAATTAACTAGAGTGTGTCTCGGATTCCGGACTCGGCTTCAGGATTTGTCAGCAAGTTATGTGTGATCTGTTCCAGAAGGCGGCACTTGGCGACACTTTCCTGTTGCCCTCGATGAATGGTATCCAAAGCCCCGCGAATGCCTTGAGCTATTTGGATTTTTGCTTGTATGTCGCGGGCTAACAAGATGCGCGCAGTCCAGTACAAGTTGGGGACTAGGGGGCAACCCATAATCGCTTTGAACTCCCCGAGGAGATCGATTTCCATAATTGCAATGAAGGCATCGACCGCCGTGGGTGTTTTGGATAGGTACCGATCACCCCAATTGAAAGGAACAACACCCGAAATGCCTCTGGCTTGGGGCAATGGCTCTGCCTCCACATCAGCAGAAGCATCACTGAGGTTGCTCCCACGATTATGGCCTCTCACTCTGGATCTTACCCTCCACAATATTGGTATTGCGTAGTCTTTCAAATAGGAAGAAGACAGAACCAGAAAGGAGAAAAGGGAATTAGATGTGAGCAGAGCCTCCGTCGAATGGATATAAATAGAACTTTCTGCAAACGAGGATCTTCCCCTGTGATCCCCTACCTTTACTCTCCCTGAACCTATCATGATGCTCTGTAGCTCATCACGCTTGGGATGATCTCTCATCCTTTGCAAGTGATTCACTACCTCAAGTTTTACAGCATGCCAATGGATACGGCCCTCCTTCATAGCTTTCAGACCATAATGATCCCTGTCAAGTGCAGTACCTGCTCTTCTAACTTCTCTCCTTCCCACGAGTCCATCTTTATGGCAACCCTCGCAGTGATTGTAAATCCGGTCTTTCCATCCATTATGGAGGCTGTCATGTGCAGGTACCACATACATTGTATGCCGGCCGTGTGTTGATCGTTGAAAATTGGAAAGGATCCACGTGTTAGGGAAAAAAGGCCGTAAGTTGAGACAGGCCTCACCATCCCCCATCTGGCGAGCGATGACTCCCTTGTCCTGTCACGATTGTGGATTAAACTGTGGTGGGCCCTGCTTAGATGACGACACACCGTTTTTGTACCTCCCCTTAGATCGGGGCCACCTGTCATTCTCATGCATAATGTGGAATGTTTATCCTCATGTCTTCCTCCGCCACCTTGAAACAACTGCTCTAGATTTGCTGAGTTTTTCCTTCATCCTCCTTTGTCTTTGCATGAAAGGAAAACTCTCTCTCCACTCCTATGTTAGCCATGGCATCTTCCACCCTGTTCCCTTCCCGCTTGACGTGAGTTAGCAGTAAGGCTTCCTCTCCTGCGAGGATCTGCTGGAGGACTGATAATATTCTCTCCCATCTCCAGTTTTTGGAAACTTGGGACATGAGGGATCCTGCTTGGAGTTTGCAAGCAGTGTTGATAATGATTTGGGAATCCCCTTCCACCACCAGAGGAAGTTTTCCTGTTTGCTTAGCCCAGATCAGGCCATTGATTAGCCCTTCTAGCTTGGCCATATTATTCGTGTTTGTCCCTATTGAGGCCTAAAACAAGCTGAGGATGTTACCCCTTGAGTTTCAGATTACGCCTCGATATCCAGCTGGTCTTGGATTACCTTTGGTAGCACCATCGAAATTGAGTTTGAAGGTTCCAGAGCAGCGGGCTGGAGACATGCACCGGCCTCGGGCAAGCAATTGAATTGTCTAGAGTTAATTCTTCTAAACCAAAAGCCTGCAAAATACTCCGCTCATTACTTTCCGCATTGAATTCTTCCTACGACCAAGATTGCAATGTTATAGTTTCTTTCATATGGATTTCAATGGAGTTCCACATCTCCTCGGGTTTCCTAGATTTGTTCTCGAAAATTTGTTTGTTTCTTGTCTTCCATATTTCCCATATTGTGAAGCCAGGGAAAAGTTCCCATAAACGATTCACAATTTTTTTTTTGAAGCTATTTGTGGGCCACTCTGCAATAGTTAAGTTTGGTCTTCCTCTATGTCTGTGATCTCTTCTGAAGATGGTTGCCCCCCTCTCCCATAAGGAGTTAGCAACCCTGCATTCATCCAGCAAGTGATTAATAGTCTCATCCTTCTCTTCACACATACAACAGCGCGATGGCCCATGAAAACCTCTGACCTGTAAGTTATCCCAGGTTAGGATGTGGCGTTTAATGACAAGCCAGCAGAAAACCGAAACTTTGGGCCACCACCCTCCCTTCCAGATTTTAATCCATTTAGCTTTTGGGATAACATTGAGGGTGTCCGTTAACAAGCCTATGGCTTCTTTTGGATTGAAATTTCCTGATGTTGAGTACCCCCACCTTAGCTTATCTGGTTCCGCACTCAGAGAGAAAATTTTCTTGGAGAGTTCATCTAGGAAGTTATCTAAGTCTTCCCCTGGTGCTTTGTCTTGCCACCATCGCTTTCCCTTCCATCTTCTGACCCTTTGATCTGCAATGTTGTGATCCCAGAATTCTGCCACTTTAGCCATTGCATTGTTATGGAGGAAGGAACGTAAGAGAGGTGTGTCTTCTCCACATGAAATAGCTAGGTTCCTAGTTCAGAGCTTTGCTCGAGAATCTTGCATTTTGGCCGTTCCTGACTTCCTTGAAATTGTGTTTTTGCACCATCCCCCGATTTTCCTGAGCTGTTTTCCAAATGCTGGATCTAGGGGGATCTTCACCAAACCTAACCAGGGAGTGTTATGGCTATTGGGGTGCATATTTAAAATGCCACATTTTGGCCCATGGTTCTTCATTATAGTTCACCCATCTCCACCAGATATTTGCACTGAGCACTCATGAATTTATTATTATCCAAAGGATCTCTGAGGCCCAAACCTCCTAAGCTCTTCGGAGTGCAGATGGTTTGCCAGTCCACCAGAGGACATTTTCTGATATCTTTAGTTCCCCCCCATAGGAATTGTCTTTGAATGTTCCTAATTTGTTTGATGATGGCTTTCAGGGCTGCCAATACTGAAAAGAGGTACATTGGCATTGCCTGCAGGACCGATTTCACAAGGATAAGTCTGCTTGGAAAATTAAGGGCTCTGAAGGTCCAAAGGCTGAGCTTTTTGTTAATTTTGTCCAGCAACTCTTTCCAAGAGACTTGATTGATTGTATATTTTTCCATCGAGGCTCTAGATACTTAGAAGGGAGGCTTCCTTCCTGAAATTCAAGGGAGTCTTAGGATGTTTCGCTTAGTAATCCTGGGGGTGTTGAAAAAGTAGGTCTGAGATTTCTCCTTGTTGATTTCAAGGCCAATGGCTTCAAGAAATGTATTCAAACAATATTTAATTCCCCTAGCTTCGTGCACCGAGGATGGGCCCATCAACATATTGTCATCCACAAAATGTTGGTGGGTTTGTGGGTCCATTCCTTTTGTTAAGGACAAGCCATGGATTTTATTCTCTACTCACATATTCTTGAGCAATCTTCCAAGTCCTCCAGCCACAATAATGAAGAGGAAGGGAGATAATGGGTCTCCCTGTCTTATTCCTCTAGAAGCATTGAAAGGGCATGAGGGAGAACCATTAACCATAATGGAGAAAAAAGCAGAGGAAACCAAATTCATAATCCAATTAGTCCATTCATCCACAAAACCAAACACTTTTAAAATTCCCTCCAAAAAATGCCAATTCAATTTATCGTAGGCTTTGGAAAGATCAAGCTTTAGAAGCATACCTAGAGTCTTGGTTGCTTTGAGGGAGTGGATAGTTTCGTGGACTAAAATGATGCCATCCAATATTTGTCTTCCTTCCACGAAGCCAGCTTGCTCTGGAGAAATGATAAGAGGAAGGATGGGCTTCAACCGATTAGCTATTACCTTTGAGATAATTTTATAGATGACATTGCATAGGGCGATCGGTCTAAGTTTGCCAGGGCCTTCTGTGCCACTTTCTTTTGGGATGAGAGCCAGAAAATTTGAGTTAAGAGCTTTGAGTATATTCCCCAATATCCGAGAGTCCTCCACCAAGGCCACTATTTCTTCTTTCAGCCATTCCCATCCTGCATGGAAAACATTAGAAGTGAAGCCGTCGGGACCCGACGCTTTATCTTTTACCATTTGATTCACCACCATTTCTACTTTTGACATCTCAATATATTTTCCAAGCACTTTGTTGTGGTCCTCTATGATTAATTTGGGAATGTGTCTGAGAACCTCTCTTTGAGCTTCCTCCCTATCTCTGTCTAGTTCCTGCAAGAGGTTAGCAAAGTAATGGTTAAGAGTGTTCTCCAGATCCTCTTGGGTTTCGGCAATGCTCCCATCCTCCTTCTTCAGTCCGTCCATTCTGTTGCCCTGCCTGTGTTGAATGGTCGCTTTATGGAAGAAGCTGGTATTACGTTCCCATTCTTGGAGCCACTTGATACAGGATTTTTGGCTCCAATAGAATTCCTCTTGTCTCTCTCTTTGATGGAATTCCTGCAAGAGGGTCTTTTCTTGAAGCCTCAGATCCTTAGTGTAACCATTGAGCATAACTTGGGACTGGAGGTGCTAGATCTTGGTCTCTAAAACTTGCTTTTCTTGAAAAATATTACTGAAGGAATCCTTGTTCCATTTTTTGATGCGCTCTTTGAGGTGTTTCAGCTTTTGTTGGAACTGATACATGTGGGTGCCCCTAATAGGGGGTGAGTTTGCCCACCAATCTTTGAGTTTTTTTTGGAATTCTGGATGGAGGAGCCATAATTTTTCAAATCGAAAAGGTCTTCGAGGGTGGACTCCAGCATTTTCCCATTCTAGAGTTATGGACCAATGGTCCGATCCTCCCACTGGGAGGACAACCGCTCTGAGGTTTCCTCCAACCATCATGACCGGTTCAGATAGCATAAATCTGTCAAGTCTACAAGCGATACCTCTGTCCCCTAATTATTTGTTGTTCCAAGTGAAAATACCGTTGGACGTTCTGACATCAATCAGATCCAGGTTAGAGATGGTGTTGTTGAAAAGAGTGCTTACTGAGTTTAAGCTACAGATACCACCTTTTTTTTCGTCGAGGTTTCTTATCATATTGAAGTCACCTCCAATAATCCATGCTCTGTTCTGAGCAAGAGTTTTTAGATCTATGAGAGACTCGATAAAAGCTTGCTTCTGGTCCACCTTCAAAGGGCCATAGACATTGGAGATGAATCCTCGGGTTCTGGTGACGAGGATGTGGAACTCAGCTGAAATAGAATAGGTGGTGGTGAGAAACCCTGATAAGGTCACCATTTGGGGATTCCAGAGAATACCCAACCCCTCAGCCACTCCTCTAGCATCATTGGTGATCGATTCACATCCCTTCCAGAATTTTTGGGCTGTCTTTGCTAATTCTTCTCCCGAGCATTTAGTTTCTTGAAGGAAGATTATCCTTGAATTATCCCTATCAATTCTTCTTTTCAATATGCGCTTCTTTAGCGCACTGTTATAACCTCTTATGTTCCAGGTAGTAATCTGCATTGAGAAGGAATTAATTGGGGGGAGAGAGGGATGCATCTGTGGTTGGATACTGCCCTGAAGCCACCAGTTGTTCTCCTATTGCTTTGATTCTCTGGATATTACTTGGTCTTCCTCTTTTGTCTTTTTATTTTTATTTTTCCCTTTTCCCATCTGTGACTTTGACAGATTCTGTCACTACTCCTATGGTATTTGCATTCTTGGCTTGGATGCATTAGAGAGAATTTGAGGTAAAAAATGGGCCTCCTAAGAGATGTACTACAAAAATATAAGATATATTAAAATATTATGAGTTAGGCGTTTTATGAGGTAGGTATATATGACAACTCACCTCCTAAACTACTTTTTATGCACAATATAAATAACCATGGTTGAGTTACTTTTCTAAATTGACTATAAATAAAATTAATAAAATAACTCTAGAATGATGTGACTAAGATTCATTGTAAATTCCCAAAAATTTAATG
>LPNX010159377.1:31927-83709 GCA_001517045.1 Pseudotsuga menziesii | reverse complement strand
TCGAAAGTGGTTCATCATTAATATGTTAATTACAAATGTATTGTATATTTTTTGTTAAGTTTATGAGAATCATCACTTTATGGAAAATAATGTTAAATAATATCATTTTTATAAATAAAATTACTCAAAATACATTAAAAATAGTTGAAAATACCTTAAAAATGGTTTGAATTGTGTTTATTTTCTCATATTTTTTACAAATTAGCCCAAAAAATGATTCATTTAAAAGAAAATTTTAAGGAAAAACTTCCAAAATGTATATTATTTTTGTCTTATCTAGCTTCTGACTGTTAAAATAATTAAAAAATGTATATATTTTTCATTACAACTAGTTACTAAATGTATTATTTTTTTGTAAAATTTCAAAAAATGCATTTGTAAATAAAAATATTCTTTTTTTATGATGGAAGCATTTTCAAAATTGCAAAAAAAGAATCAAAATGAAAAATGGTGCTACCAGTATACATACTTTTCCTAACAGAGGTAAAAACAACTACTAAAATTGACCCTCCGAAAAACGAGAACAATGTCAGGTTCTTGTCAAGTTGTATAACTTGTTCAGTGCGATAGATGCAAATAAAGACTCATCCATAAGCAAATGCACATACATTCATTCACAACATGCATTCATTCGACATAAGCACACTCATCAAATATACACATAGGAAACATTTTACGTGGAAAATCATCCAAGAAAAACCACAAAGGCGCTCTTCATCTGGTATGAGAAATATATGGCACTTTTCATTTGTGCACTTAGAATGTAGACTCTATTCTAGATATTCTTCTACAATTTATATAAACTTCTCTCTCCTCTCATTCTCTCTAGTCTCATGTCTCTGAATTTTTCCTCTCCTTCACTCTACTGTCGATATGCACACTTCCATGATTGAATCACTCTTATCTAGAAATCTATAACTCTTCGACTCTACAAACAGACACAGACAACAAAGACCGTAAAAACCCCCACAGGGTGTATGTCTAACCAAGAGAGTATCTGTCTAACCTGTACACAACTTAGTTTCTCCCTTTTATGGGCTCTTATACGTCGTAGTCACCAAATTCATTATGTTAGTTGACAGGTTGTCATTCCTATTCTCATTCATTTCAGTCACAACTATCGGTAGACACTATCGCCTCAAAATACAAAGATGCTTTATTCCCTAAAGCATGTGCTATTCTAACTGACTTCTTACCCGTGATATCCTGAGCTGTCCTTTTCAACCATTCCATGCTTTCTTCTATTGTGGTTCCTTACATTGTGACTGATCTTGTTGCATCTTCCATTCTGTCACGAAATTCTTCCCTCGCGACTGCTTCTGTCGCAACTTCCCTTCTACCGATACTTCTTCTGTCGTATCTCTTCCTCCATCCCAGATTTCTCTGTCGTACGACTAGACTCTTCATATTTATGAGATGAATTCTGGATGAATTTTTCCTATCTTTTCCTAGGGCCCAAAGTCCCCCAACACTCACCTAAGGCTCTTCCAGAGCCACACTAACCAGATCCTTCAGTCGTGATAGCTTTACTTTGAAAATATTGGAATATTTTCACTATCTACTCTGCTTCCCATCGCACCTCTTCTTCTACCTTCTGCAAATTTTCCACAAGGTCGAAACTTATATGTTCCAACGTTGTAAGTCTCATGGAATCTGTTGCTTATCGCACTTTGTGATGTATAGGTTGAATAATGCATGTAACTCTTTCTACTTCGACCTGCAATTTAACAACTTTGTCAGTCCTCTGCTGATGTTGAGTGCACAGCACTGTGACTTGTTGTTGTACTTTTTCATGTCAACGACCTTAGCCATTTTCTCTGCTAAGGGAAATTGATTCATCTCATTCTTCATTTGATTCGCCTATGTCTTAGCAGTGCGCAGCTGCTCTATAACTTTTTATGACTCCCCATTGTCAATTAACACTTCCCATGTCTGAGAAACTTGTTCAACTTCCTTGGCACATAGTGCCTCTGCCTCTTCTATTTTATTCACAGCTTCTGTTGTTGTCATCCTTCTTTCATCTAACACCTCTGGGGGTGTATTGGGTCTCACCTATGCTTCTAACTCCTTGACCTTTTTGTGAAGGTCCTATGCTATTTCTCTAAGTCGAACAACCTTGGCCTATGCAAACATTTCATAAGTTATTCCTTCATCTGCAAAATTACTGCAAGCAAGTGTTACAACATTTTGGGGCTTGTTCTTGTTCTCCTCCCAGGTTTTGACTTTCTGCTCAATTTATTTGAATTTTTTCATCTTACTAACAATATTATTCGGTCCATGCACTTTATTGATCAATGCACATTCTCTAACCTTCATTCCTGTGACTACAACATTCTGTATTGCATAAAATTCATATAGCGACATTTGAGAAAAATCGATGGTGAGATGGCCAAAGTTCTTGGCCATGGTGTTCAACTCTTTCGTTCCCTGGTTAAGTGCTTCTCCCACCTGTTGAGTTTTTATTAGTGGAATAGGTATTTACTCATCAATCAGTCTCTCTTGTAATGGACCAGCTAAGTCTTGTGACACTATCACTTGTGGTCTGTAGTCGACTATGACCCATACTTCTTTGACCATTGTACAGAGCATCTAGAGTAAGTTGGTAATACTTCTTGTGTGCTATGTTTGTTACTCATATAATTTATGAAAGCTCTATTTAGTGACCTCTATCATTAATTTTGTTAGCAATGTAACATTTTCATGGTCAAGTTTGATAGTTCTTGTTGTTTTATCAGCCTTCCTTTTCATATGCCTTGTGTCAGGTTGCTCAGTTTTCTTTCTTTTATCGCCCACCACTAGATCTGTTTGGGTTGCGCTTGAATCATTATGGGTAAGTTTGGGAGAATTTTGTGAGCCTTATGTTTGTGGTGGTGGGTCCCCTCCATGTTCTCCATCCTTTTGTGCTAGTGGATTGTGTTGTCGTAGGTCTTCTTTGAGAGATAATAGGTCATCGATGACAGTAACTTGCCATTATTTCGCCTAATCTTGGGTAATGGCCTCAAATTATTTTTCAGAAAAAAGAAGTGGGTCGCTAACCATTGGCGTTGTGTATCTTGTCGTGGATGCAACAATATGTGATGGGGCCCAATTATAAATTTAATAATGTTTTGAAACCGCTGAACGGATTCGACTGTGATACTTTCTTGTTTTTTCACCCAATAGCATAGGTCCTCTCCATGCATTAAGAATTGCACATTGTTGGATCTCTTTCACTCTTTTTTATCTTTATCGAACCAAAGATTCTGGTATCGAGCACCTCAACATCGCACTCGTATATCTACCCCTTGGTAGTTCGCTAGTTCTGACAATGTGACAAACAAAATCAAAATGAGAAACCATGAATAATGGAATGCAGTACCTTTTTCCTATGACTCTTCTGCATTGGCTAATAACTCATTTAGTAAATAATATGACCAGTTCATTTGAACTCCTTCCACACAGAGTTCAGCCGCTGTGATTGTTCTTGCAGTACATTGGTTCGGTCGCATCTTCCGTACTAATTTGGTAGCTAAAACCTTAGTTGCAAACCGAACAGTATGGTCATTGATGGAGATTATTAAAAATCCTTTGGTATCTCTGGAAAAATCATACTTATCTTTCATCCTGTTCATCAACATAGTGTCCTGGTCTTTTTTGAAAATCAGATGATGGGTCTATGCCTACAAGTGGTAGTACTGTAATTGCTTCTATCAACTCAACATGCACAGAATATTTTGAGTTGATCCATAGGGAGCCATCGTGGAATGATACTGGTAATTGTCTGACACATGCATTCACCTCTATGCTTTGGCTGAAATGCGGCATATACATTAACGATAGTAAACCTGCTTGGTCCAATCCTCTTGTCCATTCCATTGGAGCTAGGCACTTCGGGCCATATGGTGTATCTTGTACAACAACCATGTATTTCTTCATGTCCAAATTTGGATATTTCCATATGTTGTGACCGACAAAATTCAACTTCTTAAGGTTTGGAAGAATGCTCTGCGACACCCGAACTCCTTTTGGCATAGTTGGTGCTACCAGTGGGTACCATGCATTCTTTGAAACTCTAATTTTTGGCGCATCAGATTGTCTTGGTGGAACATATGTTGGCACCATAGTCACAGACCCTAATTCTTCCTCCTTTTTCGATAGTGGTGGGGCTTTCTTCTTTCAGTTTTTAGAACGTTTTCCCTATTGATGTACTAGATGGACCCGGTGGGTCTGGTATTAACCTAACTATAAGGATAATGGAACTTGTTCAGATTCTTTGGTAGCCACATCCTATGGTGGAACATATCCAACAATTTCTTCCATAATGGGTGTGGGTGATGCAGTTGCAAAACCAGATTCTGTAACTGTACTAGTGCTAGAAATCGAAATAACCATGCTCCATGGAAAACTTACTTCGTCTCTTTTAGTTGCAGACATCAATATCTCTCTCTTGAATGTAGTAGAAGGAAATGAATACTTGGGAGTGAATGGTGATAATGTCTATCTGTTCATTCCTTTAGTCCTCCACATGAGCGGCCTGTGAAAATTTAGCCCAAATATAGATCAATTGAACTCACAAAATTGCTTGAAAAACATGGATATATCCACTCAAATTGGAGAATAAGATTGGTGCATAACACAAACTTGCATTGCATGTGGAAAGGGAGGTTTGAGTGGTTAGGGAGGTTTTATAATTAATGGAGATACAAGCTATACATTTCAACAAGTTCTATGGGTCGATAATTTTTTTTTTGTTGAGTTAAGGAGTATATAAATCACCTATACTTGGCACATGTCTACTTGATCCATAATTTTTCAATCTTCTCATACTCAAAACTTATAATCTCTTGGGAAAATTAAACAACAATATGTTTGAACATCTATCTACAACCATCATTGGAAAAGATCAGGGATCTACAAGATATAGTACAAAATGCAAGCTTTACACATACCTATAGAGAATACAATCTACTGGAAGATTCACTTGCAAAGGCATCCTACTTGAGGGACACGTGACAAGTAAGTATACTCATAAAGGATCCTGATGGGCAACAAATATCCATAGAAACACATATCATATCATCATATGAAAATACAAGCACACGAGTTGTCTACAACGCTGTAGTTTTGTTTTTTTGAGGGTTGAGTTTATCTCCCTACATATAGTAATTTTTGTATTTTAGTGCAAAACAATTTCTGCAAAGGTTTTGACTGAGGTTGAGTTCTAGTCCATTTATTCTCTGTATATTATAAAATTTGGGTTGAGTTTTAATCCCTGTATACTTGTATTTTTTTGAAGCAGTGGGTTGATAATAAATCCTATATGCTCAACTAAAACTTTTTGAAGGTTCAAAAGGAATCTTGTGATGGCATAGATCCATGTCCATATGCATATCAAAATCTTTTATTTTAACACAAATGCACACCTTCACTATCCTAGAAAAAATAATTGAAGGGAGGTTTGAGTGGTTAGGGATGTTTTATAATTAATGGAGATACAAGCTATACATTTCAGCAGGCTCTAGGGGTCAATACAAACAATTTTGCTGAGTTAAGGAGTATATAAATCACCTATACTTGGCACATATCTACTTGATCCATAATTTGTCAATCTTCTCAAACTCAAAACTTATAATCTCTTGGTCAAATTAAACCACAATATGTTTGAACATCTATCTACAACCATCGTTGGAAAATATCAGGGATCTACAAGATATAGTACAAAATGCAAGCTTTACACATACCTATAGAGAATACAATCTACAGGAAGATTCACTTGCAAAGGAATCCTACTTGAGGGACACATGAAAAATAATTATACTCATAAAGGATCTTGATGGGAAACAAAGATCCATAGAAACACAAATCATATCATCATATGAAAATGCAAGCACACGAGTTGTCTACAATGCTGTAGTTTTGTTTTTCTGAGGGTTGATTTTATATCCCTACATATAGTAATTTTTGTATTTTAGTACAAAAAAATTTATGCAAATGTTTTGACTAAGGTTGAGCTCTAGTCCCTTTATTCTCTGTATATTATAAAATTTGGGTTGACTTTTACTCCCTGTATACTTGTATTTGTCTGAAGCAGTGGGTTGATAATAAAT
Source organism: Pseudotsuga menziesii (assembly GCA_001517045.1). NCBI lineage: Eukaryota > Viridiplantae > Streptophyta > Pinopsida > Pinales > Pinaceae > Pseudotsuga > Pseudotsuga menziesii. The sequence continues at coordinate 77,623 of LPNX010159377.1, read as the reverse complement.
CCTTTATGCTCAATTGATACTTTTTGAAGGTTCAAAAGGAATATTGTGATGGCACAAATCCATGTCCATATCAATATAAAAATATTTGATTTTAACACAAATGCACAAGATGTAGATCAATTACACTCACAAAATTACTAGTCAAACATGAAAAATTACACAAAAGGAGACTAAATATGGAGCATAACACAATCCTGTATTGAATAAGTGTACATCATCAAAACTAATCAAGTAATATGCTGTCCAAATATATAACTACATCACATATACTAAAGCATAAGGATGCTATTTGAATTGGACAAAAGTAGGCTTACTAAACTAGTCAAAATCCCCCATTGGTGCATAAATCACTTTCATAATATGTCAAGATGTTTACGAACTTGCTGAGTGAGACATACCAACTTATAAGTGATGGAAAGAGTTTAGATCCATGCTTTTAAATGGAGAAAAATAAGGAGGACAAGTAAGGAAAAAAACAAGGCAATTATCCCTATACTAGCTTTTCCCTTTTTCCTTGAAACTGCTAAAAGCAAGGCAGATTTCAGAAAAAGAAGAACTACTATTTTTCTATTCTAGAATTACTGCATATTTGCCAAAAATTTTCCCAGGATGTTTCTAAAGCACTCCTTAATCCATTTTTAGTATTTGTTGACTTCTAGGTGTAAGTGGATGCCAACTAGCATAGTAAGGAATCTAGGAATCTAGGAATAAGACAAAAATGATTAATTAATGTCAAATATGGGAAAATATGGGTTTGATTATTATAAAACCTCCCCTTAATCCCAACTTTATGTAAAATATCAGAAAAATTTAGGTCCTAGAAACAAGGCTTAGTCACCCTTATATACTTCTTGTCCATACAACCAAGAAAAGAGGCAAAACCCTAAGGGGAAAACCTAAACATGGAGATAAACAAATATTTTGGAAATGTTGTTATCAAACATTCTTCACCACATGATCAACAATCCCTAACAGTTATTCGAGATTACTGAAGGTATTCTCACAAAACACCTTGGTGAAGATGTCTGCTACTTGCTCTGAAGAAGCGCAGTAGAGTAGAGAAATGGTACCATCATGCATAAGCTCCCTGATATAGTGCATATGGATTTCAATGTGTTTGGTTCATTGTATTTGAACTGGATCAGTAGAGATTCAAATGGTTCTTTGATTGTCACAATAGATGACAGTGGAAGTCTATGATTCGATCCCACATTCTCCAAGTATTCCCTGTAACTACAAACATTGAGTATCTGCATTCATAGCTCCTCTATACTATGCCTATGTAGATGAGAGTGCTATGGCACTATGCTTCTTACTTGAACAACTGATTGGTATAGCTAAATCTTGAAATAGAATTTCAATATGTGTTGTCACTTTCCCAATCACTGTTAGTAAATGCAACTAGTTCTAAGTTAGATTTTGCTACATAAAATATCCCATGAATTCTTGTTCCTTGAACAAAGTTCAGAATTCTTGTAGCTGCTTTCCAATGGATTTCATGAGGATGATACATGTGTCTAGAATCCATGCCAACTTCATAAGATATTTCAGGTTGATTATGTGTAAGATAAATAAAACATCCAATCAACTTCCTATACAATGTATTATTTACCAAAGGAGAAGAACTTGCTTCTTCAAGCTTAAATCCAGAAAGGAATGGAGTCTTTCTTGGCTTGCAATCCTTCATGTTGAACTTGTTGAGTATATTTGAACCATACTTGGACTAATTAACTTTGATTCCATGTGAGGATTGAGAAATTTTGAGACCCAATAATTGACTCAACAATGCCAAATCTGTCATGGAAAAGGTAGGGTTCAGTGCATCCTTCAAGGAGGAAATCTCTTTATTTTAGCTTCCTATTATCAATAGGTCAACCACATACAAAAAAAATCATTAAATATTAATTTATCAACTTCAAATAGACATTCATATCAGACTTGCATCAAACAGAATTCTGTGACAGCAGAAAGCCATCAATATTGGCATACCAAGCCTTGAGGGCTTGCTTTAGCCCATATAATGATTTCTTTAACCTGCACACTCAAAATGGATTAGACACAAAACCTTCATTTTTATGCATATAAATCTCTTCTTTCAGATCTCCATGTAGAAAGGCACACTTCACATCCATTTGATGCACCTCCCATTTCCTTGAAGCTGCAATGGAAAAACTTGGTCTTATGGAGTCCATCTTTGCCACTGGTGCAAAGGTCTCATTATAATCAATACCTTGAACTTGTGAGTAGACCTTAGCTACCAATATTTCCTTATATTTAAAATGTGAACCATCAACAGAAAATTTGGTTTTATAAACCCACTTACACTTTACTAGCTTTCTCCCTGAGGGGAGATCAACTAGTTCCCATGTGTCATTATTCTGGGGCGAGTTGTATTCTTATTTCATGGATGTTTTCCATATTGGATCATATGATGTATCTCCATATGTCTGAGGGTCAGATTCAACCATAAAATATCACTTCTCAGCAAAGAATGGATCTTTCACACAAAGGGCACTCTCAAATCAAGATCTAGTCCTCCTAGTGTCACTAGGATTCCCAACTAGTTCCCTAGCCGCATGAATGGTACTTGCTTCCCATTTTGGTCTTGTAGTAATTTTAGAATATTAAATTAAATAATCATTATCAGACATATCATAATCCAAAAAATCATTGGTCTCTTCACTTACAATCAGTGGTTGTGGTGATGAAGAGGACTCTCGAACTTCTACTGCTGCTAAAGGCTCTTCTTCAAACTGAACAATCCTTTCAATGAAGTATTTTTGAGTGATCAAGTTGATAAGCTTGTACCCTTTTGAATATTCAGAATACCCAAAAAATAGGCACTCTTGGATTTTGGGTTGCAAATTCTTCATCTTTTTAGTTGGAATTCTAGCCCAAGCCTTTGAGCCAAAACTCCTGAAATGGGTCACATCTGGATTGTGCCTACTCCAAGATTCGAAAGGAGTGATTCCATCAAGTTGATTGTGAGGCACCCTATTCTGGAGATAGGATGCACAATTTATTTCTTCATCCCAAAAATTGGGTGGAAAAGTTTTAGACTCCATCATACAAGTTTCCATATCCTTAAGTGCTCTATTCTTCCTCTCAGCAACACCATTTTGCTGAGGTGTGTAGGGAATATAATGTTGCATCTCAATACCTACATCTTCACAATAATGGATGAACTTAGACTTGACATAATCACCACCATTATAATATCTGAGGATCTTGAGTCTCCTCCCAGACTGGTTCTCAACCAAGGCTCGAAAGACCTTGAAGAGGTCAAAAACTTCAGACTTGTGTTTTAGGAAGTAGACCTAGCAGTACCTGGAAAATTCATCTATGAAGGTTAGGAAATATTTTTCTTGGATCATGGACATATGAGGGAATGGACCAGCAATGTCACTATGGATTAACTCAATGGGTGTAGAGGTTCTTTCATGAATATCTCTCTCATACTTGTGCTCTGGGTGTTTTCCTAGGATGCAACCTTGGCAGAATCCCTTAGAAAAATTGATCTTTGGTAACCCTATGACCATGTCTTTGAAAATAAAATCTAAAAGATACATGTAGTTAATATGGACAAACCTCTCATTCCAAATTTTTCTTGCTTCATTAGCATGAGTGAGAAGATCATAGGGATTTGAGAAAGGTAGGAAATGGGAAAACTTGTATATCTTTGAATTGTGATCCACAACACCTTTTCTTATGAATATACGATTCAAAATCTTTGAGATTTCAAATTCATTGGGAGAGAAGATGAATTTATCAGGAGACCTAGTGTGGTTCATATATTGATACAATGAAAAGAGGTTAGAAACAAGACTTGGGACATACAACACATCATTGAAAGAACCATGGTCAATATCAATCCTACCCTTCCCAATACTATTAGTAACAGAGTCATCTCCCAAAACAATTTTTGGACCCTTTGAATCATCAAGAGAGGATAAAGTCTCTCTTGTCAAAACCACGTGTCTAGAAGCTCCAGAATTAATGATGAAGGTGGATGATCTTGAAGTGCTAGAAACCAAGGCATGTATTCTCTCCTTGTCATCTAAATTTGATCCTCCTTCCCTCTTCCTTGCGCATTCAGAAAGGGAGATGTTGTTCTTCTCTAGGAGTTGGGTCAACATGTCAATTTGTTTTTTCATACAAGAGCTCTCAGGATGATATCCCTTACTCCAGTATGCGCACTTACTTATTTCACCTTTGTTCTTCTTCTTCTAAAGTTCTTCTTGGAGCCCAAGGGATCCTCTTGAGACTTTGGCATGTCTCTCTTTTTCTCAGGTGGCTTCTTTGAATTGGATTTCTTCTTTCCTTTGGAATCCATGTTCAAATATCCAACAACCAAATCTTGGTCTTTGGAAGGTTTGATGGTGCCCATTAGTACCAATTTATCTTACTCATGGGTGAGGGATTCCATGAAGTCAGCAAGCTTAGGCATATTCTAGGCTCGTACTATCAATTTGGTGGCATGGAAGGTAAAAATAAACACTGAATATTCAGTACCAAGCTTTGAAATTATGGTCAAGACTACTTTCTATTCCTACTTTTCAATTCCACATTGTTTTAACTGCAGAATTAGGGCCTTAAACTTGGAAAATTAGACTTGCAAGGATTCAAAGCTGCTGGGACTCAATGAGATCAGCTCATTCTCGAGTTGATGTCCTCTCATTTCATTTGTCTTTCCAAATAGAGTCTCAATATTCTCCCAAACCTCATTTGGTGATGTCAATCCATTAAGATGGAAGATGAGGTCTCTTGAAATGCTTAAGCACAAAAGACCATAGGCCTCATCCCTCCTGTTGTGTCATTTAATTTTCTATACAGCTGTATTGGGTTCTACCTCAGTTTCCATGGAAAACCTGTAGAGGAATTTATCCCTAAAAAAAATCTCCATCTCAACTTTCCATTCGAATAATTGAATGGAGTCAAGATGATCCTTTAAGATTGGTCCATATCTCAGCAACTGTGCCCTTGAACCAATAGAATGTGATCCCAGTCAGTTATATTGAACCTGCAATAACAATATAGAATGAGAGAAATCAAACTACAAAGGATCTGATACCATGTAGAAATTAAGCCCAAGTTGTAGATCAATTACACTCACAAAATTACTAGTCAAACATGCAAAATTCCAGAAAAAGGAGACTGAATATGGAACATAACACACTAATGTATTGAATAAGTGTACATCATCCAGCCTCATCAAGTAATAGGCTGTACAAATATATAATTTCATCAGATATTCGAAAGCATAAGGAAGCTATTCGAATTGGACAAAAAGCAAGCTTACTAAACTAGTCAAAATCCCCCATAGGTGCATAAACCACTTTCCTAATATGTCAAGATGCTCATAAAATTGTTGAGTGAGATATAAAAGATGAAAAGTTATGGAAATATATCATATCCATGCTTTTTTATGGAGAAAAATAAGGAGGACGAGTAAGGAAAAAAACAAGGAAATTACTCCTAGACTAGCTTTTCCCTTTTTCCTTAAAACTGCTAAATGCAAGGAAGCTTTTAGAAAAAGAAGAACTACGCTTTTTCTATTCTAGAATTACTGCATATTTGTTAGACTATTTCCCAGGATGTTTCTAAGGTGCTCCTTAATCCATTTTTAGCATTTTTTTACTTCTAGGTGCAAGTGGATGCCAACTAGCATAGTAAGGAATCTAGGAATAAGAAAAAAATGATTAATTAATATCAAATATGGGTAACTATGGATTTGATTATTATAACATTGCATACATTCACATAAACCAAACTTATAAAGTAATAGGATGTTCAAATATATAATTACATCAGATATTCAAATGCCTAAGGAGGCAAGTTGAATCCTCACAAAAGCAGGCTTATTAAAAGTCAAAAATCCCCCATAGGTGCATAAAACACTTTCGAAAACTTTCAAGGAGGTCATCAATTGGTTGGATGAGGTGTATCAGATGATAAGTGATGGAAATTCAACATACTCATTATTTCAAGAGATAAAAATATGGAGGATAAATTGTGCAAAAATAAGACAGTTGCCATGTGACTAGCTTTCACCTTTTGCCTCAAAATATGCTAAAAAGAAGTCAAACTTGGGATACGACAGGAATGTGCACTTACTAAACTAGGGAGTTTGCAGAGTTGTCAGAATCTTATCTAGAATCTTATGAAGGTGCTCCTGGAGGCATTTTAGGCAAGTTTTGACGAAATGGTGCAAGTGGATGCCAACTGGCTAGTGTAGGACCTAAAAAATTAAAAAAAAAGATTAATTATTTTATCCTAAGTATGGGAATGGGTTTTTGGTTATTATGAAACCCCCTCTTAATCCTGAATTATGTAAAATATTAGTAATATATTAGATATATAGGGCCAATAAATAAGGCTTAGTCACCCTTTACATATTGCTTGTCCATACAAAACAAGGAATTAGGAAAAAACCACAAAGGGGAATATCCTCCCTTAAACATCGACATGAACAAATTTTGTGAGATCTTGTCTTCAATCAGTATTCTCCATATGATAAGATATCCCAAGCAATGATTTTAGATTTCTGAATTTCTTCTCAGAGAATTCTTTGGTGAAGATGTTTGCAACTTGCTCAGATGATGCATAGTAGTGCAGAGCAATGATCCCATCATGTAGAAGTCCTCTGATGTAGTGAATATGGATATCTATGTGTTTGGTTTGTTTCCTCTATAATGGTTCTATTTAGATTCCAATAGTACTTTGGTTGTCACAATAAATGACCATGGAAGAGTCATATTCGATCCCAAACTCTCCAAGTATACCCTGCAACCACAAACATTGAGTAACTGCATTCACAAATCCTCTATATTTTGCCTTTGTAGAATAAATTACAATGGCACTTTTCTTTTTATTTGACAAGATGATTGGTCCATATGCTAGAATAAACACATATCCAGAAGTTTCTTTTCTATCAATGTTATCATTTTCCCAATCATAGTCATTAAAACCAACTAACTCTAGGTTGTATTTTGCAGCATAGTGAATCCCATGTGTCTTCGTTCCTTTCACAAAGTGCAAGATTCTATTTTCTTCCCTCCAATGGATGTCATGTGGCTGATCCATGTGTCTAGATTCCACACTAACTACATAAGAAATATCAGGTCGAGTGTTATTCAAATAGAGCAGACAACCAACTAGCTGCCTATACAGTGTGTTGTTTATGAAAGGAGTTGAATTCACTTGTTCAAGCTTAATTCCTGAAAGGAAATGATTCTTTATTGGATTTCAATCCTTCATGTTGAGCTTGTTTAGTAGGTATGAAGCATTCTTGAACTGATGTACTTTGATTCCCAGATCCGATTGAGAAATTTCAAGCCCCAAAAATTGGCTCAACAGTCCCAAATTAGTCATGGAGAAGGCATGGTTCAATGCATCCTTTAATGAGGCAATTTATTTCATGGAAATTCTTGTGATCAAAAGGTCATCTACATACAAAAAAATAATAATTATTGAACCATGAATCAAATTCAAATAGACATTTGGATTAGACTTGCATCTACTAAAGTTCAGTGATAGCAGAAATCCATCAATCTTGGCATGCCAAGCTCTGGGAGCTTGTTTTATCCCATATAGTGATTTCTTCAACCTGCACACAAGATATGGATTACTAACAAAAGATTCTAGGTGCTGCATATATATATCTTCTTTGAGATATCCATGTAGAAAGGAACTCTTCACATCCATGTGATGTACCTCCCATTCCTTGGAGGATGGAATGGCCAAAACTAGTCCTTAATAACCATCAATAATAAACTTTTTCTCGAATACCTATTTGCACTTAACTAGATTTCTCCCTGGTGGAAGATTGACTAGTTGCTATATTTCATTCTTTAGGAGAAAATGGTATTCTTATTTCATGGTTGTTTTCCCTATTGGATCTTCTTATTCTTATTCATTTGTTTCTAGATCTGATTCAACCATCAAATAACACTTCTCAACAAAGCATGGGTCCTTGACAGAAATGGCACTCTCGAATTGAGATCTAGTTCTTCTAGGATCACTAGGATTCCCAGCTAGTTCCCCAGCTTCTTGAATAGTATTTGATGCCCACTTTGGTCTTGTAGTAGTGTTAGGATCTGCAATGAAATATTCATTATCAGACATATCAGAACCATAAAACTTATTAGAGTCTTCACTTACAACCAGAGATGGTGGTGGTGAAGAGGATTCTCCAATTTCTGTTGCTGGCATGGGGGCTCTTCTTCAAACTGAACACTCCTTTCAATGAAGTATTTTTGAGTTCTCATATTGATTATATTATAACCTTTGGAATCTTCTGAATACCCAATAAATAGGCACTCTTGACTTTGGGGTTCCAAATCCTTCCTCTTTTCTGGTGGAATTCTATCCCAAGCTTTAGAGCCAAAAATACTGAAATGAGACACACCAGGTTTGTGTCCACTCCAAGATTTGAAAGGAGTGATTCCATCAAGATATTTGTGAGGACCCTATTCTTTATCAAGGATTCACAGTTGATTTCTTCAGCCCAAACATTTGGTGGAAAATATTTAGACTCCATCATGCAAGTGGCCATCTCCTTAAGAGATCTATTCTTTCTCTCAACAACACCATTCTGCTGAGGTGTGTAAGGAATAGAGTGATGAATATGGATACATGCATATTCACAATATTGAATAAATTTATATTTGACATATTCACCACCATTATCATATCTGAGGACTTTGAGCTTTCTCCGAGACTGGTTCTCAACCAAGGCTTTAAAACATTTGAAGAGGTCAAAAACTTATGTCTTGTACTTGAGGAAGAAGAACCAATAGTATCTGGAAGAGTTATCAATGAATGTTAGAAAATATTTGGATTGAATCGTTGACATATGAGGAAAAGGGCCAACTATGTCACTGTGAATAAGCTCAAGGGGTGCAGAGGTTCTCTCATGACTGACTCTCACATACTTGTGCTTTGGGTGTTTTCCTAGAATGCATCCTTGATTGACACCTTTATAAAACTTGAATTTGGGAAACCTTGTAGCCATGTATTTGTCACCCAAATCAGATAGGTACTCGTAGTTTAGATGGAGAAACCTTTAATTCCATATCTTGTTAGATTCATTAGCATAGGTGAGGAGAGAAGAGGGGTTTGAGAAGGGAATGAAGTGGGAGAAATTTTATACTTTAGAGATATGATTACAAAACCTTTTTCTATGGATTTTCCATTCAAAATTTCAGTGATTTCAACAACATTGGGGGAGAAGAAAACCTTCTTAGGAGACCAAGTGTGGGTCATCTAATAAACCGACAAGAGATTACCATCAAGACTTGGGACATACAAATCATTATTGAAGGAACCACGGTCAATATCTATTCTACCTTTCCCTTTACTTTCAGTTTTAGAATCATCTCCCAAAATATTTTTTGGACCATTCGAATCATCAAGAGAGGAGAAGGCCTCCCTTTTCAAAAACATGTGTCTCAAAGCTCCAGAATCAATGATAAAGGAAGGAGATCTTACATTGCTTGATACCAGTGCATGGAATCTCTCTTTATCTTCAAATTTTGATGCACTCTCCGTCTTCTTTGTGTCTTCAGGAAGAGAGATGTTGTGCTTTTCAAAAATTTGAGTCAACATATCAATTTGTTTCTTCACGAAAGAGCTCTCTGGATGATATCCCTTACCATAGTATGTGCACTTACTCATTTGACCTTTACCTTTCTTCTTCTAGGAATTCTTCTTTGAGTTTGAAAACTCCTCATGAGACTCAGAATTTTCTTTCTTTTGATTAGGAGGTTCTTTGACTTCTTCTTGCCTTTGGAATCAACATTTGAAACACCAACCAAAGCTTGATCTTTGGAAGGCTTGATGGTTCCCATCATGACCAACTTATCTTGCTCCTGGGTCAAGGATTCCATGAAATCTGTAAGTGAAGGCATATTCCAGTCTCAAACTGTCATTTTTGTGGCATGGAAGGTTGATACAAACACTAAATAGTTAGGGCCAAGCTTCAAAAGTAGAGAAAAGATTAGTTTTTCATCTTTATTTTCAATACCACACTGCTCTAACTGAAGAACAAGAGCTTTGAACATGGAGAAGTATAATTGTAAGGACTCAAAATCGCTTGGAATTAGTGAGACAAGCTCATTCTATAGTGAATGTCCCCTGATTTCATATTTCTTACCAAATAAGGTTTGGAGTTTCTCCCATACTTCATTTGGTGATGTTAACCATCTAGATGGAAAAGAAGGTCTCTGTAAATACTAAGACACAAGAGACCATGCGCCTCATATCTCCTGTTGTGCCACTTGATATTCTTTGCTACTGCATTGACATGAGCCTCAGTTTCCATGGTCACTCTGAAGAGGCATTTTCTCCTCATCAAAATCTCCATCTGTGCCTTCCATTCGAAGTGTTTGAATGGAGTCAATATGATATGGTGAGATTGATCCATTTCTTCAACAAATGCGACCTGAATAAATGAATGCGCTCCCTAGGAGAGTGATGTCGATACTAAAAAATAAATAAGAGAGGAGAAAAATTGAGCTAAAGGAGATTTGATACCATGTGAAATTTAGCCCAAGTTTAAATCAATTGAACTCACAAAATTGCTTGAAAAACATGTATAGATCCACTCAAATTGGAGACTAAAATTGGTGCATAACACAAAATTGCATTGCATAAGTTTACATCATCCAAAATTATAAAGTAATAGGTTGTCAAAATATATAATTACATCATATATTCGAACACATAAGGATGAAAGTTGAATCCTCACAAAAGTAGGCTTACTAAAAGTAAAAAATCCCCCCTAGGTGAATAAAACACTTTCCAAACTAGTCAAGGAGGTCACGAATTGGGTGAATGAGGGTATCAAATGATAAGTGATGGAAATTAAATATACTCATTCTTTCAGGAGAGAAAAATATCAAGGATGAGTTGATCCAAAAATAAGGCAGTTGCATGTGACTAGCTTTCACCTTTTTCCTTAAAAGCTGATAAAAAGTAGTCAAACTCAGGATAAGGCAAGAACGTGCACATTCTAAAATTAATATTCTGTAGATTTGTCATATTCTTATCCAAAATATTATGAAGGTGCTATTGGAGTCATTTTAGGCAAGTTTTACCAAATGGTGCAAGTGGATGCGAACTAGCTAGTGTAGGACCTAGGAAATTAATTGAAAAGATTAATTATTTTATCCTAAGTATGGGAATGGGTTTTTATTTATTCTAACACAGGAAATAAATGGAAAGGTAGATGTCCTTTTCATCACATGGTCTGGTCATCTGAATGATTATTAGGAAACTTCTATGCATGTTTCCACTCTCTTATCACATAAGTGGTAGTTATTGTGTAATAAAGACGGAAGTGACCAAAAATCATGCCACCAAAATATCTAGGGGATTTAAATTAATTACAACTGCATTTGAATTAATTATGGTGATCTATAATTTATGTGACTCTATTTTAAATTTCAGAAACTTCGCTATTCTTGCGACCGATATCCAACCTTCTACATTTTCCTTTTCTTGCAACAGATGGATTGTCTTCGTCGTCGTTTCTTTTCTTGCGACAAGAAAAGAGTCAGCGACAATTTTACTCTCTGTGCAACATACTAGAAGTCTACGGTAGTCTTGATTCTTCTTTGCGACAACTCATTTCTTGCGATTAAAACAAAATTTTTCATATGGTTTTGTTTTTATTTTTCTTTCTTTTCTCTTTTCTTTTTCTCTTTTTTTCATTCGACCGACTCGCAACTATCCTGATAAGGATTTAGCTGACTTCCATTTACCAGTTCTTTGACAGGTGTTCCATCCAACTTCTGCAATTGCACTGCGCATCCATTAGTGACATGTGTTACAATATATGGTCTTAACTAGTGTTTTTTTAGCTTACCTAGATGCTTGAAGAATTTTTTATCATACAGAAGATCAACAAGCCCTCCGACCTAAAATTGCTTGTTCTTGATGTGGTGATCATGCCATACTTTATGTTTATCTGTCTCAACATTTTGATGATATCCTGCAATAAAATGATATTCTTTCAATTGTATTAGATGTGACAGTATTTCTTTGACAACACCAACATCTATCATCTCTATGATTGCAACAATCCTTAGGTTGGGTACAATGTATTCCGTTGGCATCACAACTTCTTGTCCATAAACCAAGTGAAATGGAGTTCGACCTGTCAAATTCTTATAGGTCCTACGATATGCCCACAGTACTGCAAATTTTTTTTGATCCCAGTCATCTCTTTGGAAATTATAATCTTTGTCAATGCATTTTGCAGGATTTTGTTAAATGCTTCGACAACACCATTCGCTTGAGGGTGATATGTGGTTGTCTTTCTATGTTGGTATGGAATTATTTTGTCAGTTCCTCAGTCAATTGATTTATAAAGTGTGTTCCTTGGTCACTTATCAAAATTTTTTGGCATCAAAATATAGTCACGACATTTTCAAACAAAAACTTAGCAGTAGTCGCAGCGGTACAATCTTTTACTAGTGCTGCTTTGGCCCATATGGTCAAGTATTCAGTCATGGGAATTATATATCTTACACCTGTTCACCTCCCTGTTGGACTAATAGGACCCAAAAAAATCAACATGGCAGTTATTAAAATCCTGCAAAGTTATTTGGGGTACTAATGGAATTTCATCTCGTCATGACGACTTTCCCGCTCTTTGACAAACATCACAACTGTGACAGTGTTCTTGAGCATCCGCATGCATGGTGGGACACCACAATCCTGATTGCAATATTTTTTGCATTGTATATTTTTCAACAAAATGGTCACCTGCGACACTAACATGCGCTTCATTTAGTATCATCGGTCGCTCATGTTACACAATGCAACGACAAATAATCTCATCAAGGACCATTTTATATAGCTATCCAACGATCAAGTGGAAGTCTTCAACTCACACAACTAACTATTTCTTCATTTGGTGCATATCCCGTACTAAAAAAATGTATGATGTATCTGTAATGATCATCAAACATTGTTACCACAAATAATTTCACATCAGGGAGACTATCGTCAAGGTTACTAGGTTCATCGCCACTTTCGATCCTTGACATATGGTCTAGTCCTGAATTTAGTTGACCCTATTTAACAATGAATTCAAAGTTAAATTCCTGAAAAAGGAGAAGCCACCGAAAAATACTCCACCAACACTCTTATTGACCAAGTATTTCAATATTGAATGATTTGTGTACATTTCAAAATGTCCATCCAATAAGTAGTGTTTGAATTTCTGCAGACCGTATGCTATAACTAATCCTTCTCTTTTCGCCGTGGTATAGTTCTTCTCTTTTGTTGATAAGTTCCTGCTAGTGAAGGCAATAGGATGATAAATCGACCCTTCGCTAGGCTGCGCTAGTACCATGCCCAGCATGACAGATGATAGCTCGAAATGTACATTAAATTGCTTTTTCCTGTTTGGAAATACAAGTATGGGAATTGTCACCATATTTTTCTTTAAAGCGTTCAAAATCTCTTGGAAAATTTTCGTCCGCTAGAACTTAACATATTTCTTCTATAAATTCTCTATTGGAATAGTCACCTCTGCATATACTTTGATAAATTTTCAGTATCATCCTGTATGTCCCAATTTTTCTCTTAGTTTCTTCATTGTGGTAGGTGGTGGTAGGTCGATGATAATCACAATTTCGGCAACGTTGACCAATATTCCATTGCAATAAACTACATGGCCCAACAAAATTCCGAACAGGGAACAATTGGATACAGTTCTTTAAGTTTAGTGAAATTTGATACTGGCAACAATGTTCCAGCATCATCCTAAGGCTCTCAATATGATCCTTAATGAGCCCAAATACTGTCCAATTGTCGAAGTAGACCTCAAGAAATTTATGAATAAAATATTTGAAGGCATCCACTACTATTATGGAAAAAATAGCAGGAACATTCTTGAGTCCAAAGGGCATTATCGTGTATTGGAAACAACCCCACTCAATCACTAAGGTTCTCTTGTGTTGGTATTCCTTTGCTATTCTAATATGATGGTAGCCATAGAAGCCATCAATGAATGAGTAAATTTATTGACCCTCGACACTCTCCAGTACCTTATCTGTAAATGGAGTAAAAAATGGGTCATGTAAACAAGCATCATTCAATTTTCTTAGATCGACGCAAATCCACACTTCACCAGTAGTATTTTTATATTTCACTATTATTGGATTGATCCATTATGATTATTCTATAGGTTCTATGATACCTGCATCCAACATTTGGTCCAACTTTGTCTTGGATTTTTCTTTATACAGTGGATTCAATCGATATGGTCGCTGCTTGATAGGTTTTGCATTGGGATTTAAAGGTATCTTCATTTCTCAAAGGTCTATGAAAATCCCTTTCATCTATGATAATTTTGTAGGGAACAGATCTTGAAACTGATGCAATAGATCTGTGATATTTCCGACAGTCACATCATCCCAATTATAATCTCCAATATTGGCAAATTTTGGGTTATCCGAGGAGTCAATATTTACTTTCTTGACTTTTAGTGGATTCTAAAATTGGTTGCTAGAAATATGAGATCCTTCCACTACGTGCGTACCTTCAAACTCAGGTATGTTTACATCGAGTGGATCATCATCATCAGGTTCTCCCATCACATTATAGCACTCCATCTAGTGTTGGATTGTTGCATCGTGTTGATTAAAGTTTGTCATTGCGACATGGATATTTTCAAATATCTTTATCATGATTACTTGCAATGCAACATAAATTGACGGATGAACATTGGAAAATTCAAATGTGTGTATGAATCTAGTAGCTAAATCATCCCATTCAATAGTCCCTCATCTCAGTTCAACTGATGTATACCAGCTCCTTGGTATCATGTATAAAATGTGTATGAAATGATGAACCCATTGATGTTGCGGACATGCCTCTCATGTCACACATCAACACTCTATATGTTCGATAGGATTAGTCAATCCTGTATATTTTTGATCAGTATAGTTGATCTCTTCTCCAAAGCTTATCTCCATCAATATTCAACATTGTTGCTATTCCGGTATAGATTGTTTATGTTCGACCCACGATTTGAAGGGTGTATCTTTCATCACAAAGTCCAAGGTGGACAAGCATTGATGTTCTGTGACCTTTTCTTCAAACTCTGTTAGAAAATATGCAAGCTGGTTAGGTAAACCTTCATAGGTAGGTATATCACTTGCCTCAATTCTTACCCATCACACAGACCGTGTAATTATTTTGCACTTTCTCATGGATACTTAGTGCATCCTATTCTACCAATTTTCCAATGCTTCTCCAGAACCTAATGTACATGAACTAATACTTTTCCAACTAATATTTCTGTTAGTTGTTAGATTTACATAATCATCCCTTGCATACATTATGTTATAAATATGGTCAAGATATTCACCTTGTCCTTCACTATTTACTGGTTCTATGTATCTTTGTCCTTCTAGCAGATCAATTGGCGCGATTACCCTTAGCTATGAATCTTCAAATGTTAAGATTTTTTTCTTAAAATTGATGATGGTCTAATTATCATTCACCCATTCAATCCCAAAAAGTGCAAGATACATGTTTTTTTCATCAACAATGCCGATTAATTCTAAGTCATCATATGTTCTCAGGCCTTCTACCTCGACAAGAAATTGAGTCAGTCGACTGATAGGTATGACTTTCAACTTATTTGCTAATCTGAGCTGAATAAGAAACTACTCCAGTCACAATTTCCCCATGCTTTCCCATGTTTGTCTTGTCAAAATGTTGACATTAGAGCCCAAGTCTAGGATAATATATTCCATCTCGTAATCTCCTATCTGAGTGGTCATTCTTAACTCATGACTGGTCTTTAATATTTTTCCCATATGGTTTACTCTCCTATCTAGTCGCATGTCTTCTTGAGGTTCTTCTATTAGAGCTTTCAATTTTGTGACAACATCTTTATGTTGTATTAACGATAATAAACTTTAAAAAAAATATTTAATATTACTAACCCTTCTCATCGGTTTCTTTCAGAACAACTGATCAAACCTTTCAGGAATCTCCATTATTAGTCTTCTTGGTAGTGTAGGAGCAGATGTAGATAGTTGATTCTTGTTGACAAATTATGGTCACACATCCAAGTATAGTCCCTTTTTTCTTTTGACATCGAATGACACTTTATTTTTTGTTGCTTGTCACACCTGTGGTTGGTCATGCTGTGTATCTTGGTATGCTCCAGTCACAACACCTTCCCTTGTCACAACAAAAATATTTGGTTCCCTCAGCTCAACATAAATCATCTGGATATTCTGGTTGGGATTCAGATTAGGATTCTGTAGAGGGTTTGGATTTCCCACATTTCGATCCTACCACTTTATAATCAATTATGGACATAGTTCGATGGTATGATCAAATTATTTGCAATGCAAAAATTTCGTTGTAGGGCTCCCACACTCCCTGTAAAAATGTCCTGGTTGTCCACAATTATAACATATGATTTGGCTTCTTTTACGAAAAAATCCTCCTTATTTTCCTTTTCCTAAACAATTTCCACCCCCCGAGGGTTGAGGGTGTTAGCACTCAGTGTTTACCCTCGATTGTGAAAGGATAATCCCAAGGTAACCACAAAACCAACCTTTAGGAGGAAAGTTGGTTTCTTTCCTTCTAGAGAGGGATCTCTTAATAGATAAAATCAAATACCAGAAATATTTGAAATGAAATCAATTTTAATAGTCACAATGGTTGAAACAGGTGGTCATTGGGCATGGAGTCAAATATGAAAAACAAACAATGCCAGTGCTTTGCAATGGAATTCTTAACAAAGGTAGGATTGTTACTCTTTTACAGTCAAAACGCTAATTTGTCTGGTGGTAAAGAAGAAGAAAATATAGTCCTTTAATATGGGCATCTAAAGATGAATCCAATATTAACTTTAATGGAAAAAGTTTGTGAATGATTGAAAGCAAAGGACCAGAGCATAATATTATGAATTCTAACCCAATTTACACTCATTCATGCATGAAATATAACCGAATGGAAAGGTAAACAAGAAAGACATTCACATGAAGGAAATAAAGTACAGTCTATAAAATAAATAACACAAGAATCTCTACAAAAAACTTGCTTGGCTCTGAAATATTTATTAATCTTGAATCTCTCTTACAAAATTCAGTTC
This sequence comes from Pseudotsuga menziesii, assembly GCA_001517045.1. Classification (NCBI taxonomy): domain Eukaryota; kingdom Viridiplantae; phylum Streptophyta; class Pinopsida; order Pinales; family Pinaceae; genus Pseudotsuga; species Pseudotsuga menziesii. The sequence continues at coordinate 60,495 of LPNX010159377.1, read as the reverse complement.
TTGCTCACTGTTCCAACCCTCAATACATTGCAAAAGTTTGCTTAAATACAGTAAAAAATGCTCCTTGAGATGATAACTACTTGCATGCTAAAAGTAGGTGAAAATAATTGCCTCATTACACTTGTCATTTAACTCCTAACAAACTAACTACTCAGAAATCTATTACATTTTTCAAAATAAATTTGTCTTCAAAATCCTCGAACTTCTTCACTGATGTAGTTTGTACTTGGTTCTGCCAAAATTTTCAATTGTCTTCCATTGGTCCACAGATGGAAGCTCTAGATTGGCCATTTCATTCGCCAATACTCTCAATTCTACATGATACACATTTGAAACGGGTGGCAGCTGAGAACAAATTGTTCCGAAAGTGTTGATTATCTCAAAATCTACTGCCAATTTGTTAACCATAGTTTTCCCTGATAGAGATTGGTTTGTATCTTAAAATTTCTTATGATCCAATGTGCACTTGACCAACAAAGCCTAATATTCCACCTGAGACAAGATTTTACCATCTTTTTCCCAAAAGGAAGGCAACCCTTAATGAAAAAGTGACAAAAATGAACCTTTAAAAATCTTCACTAGATGCTGCATTATGTCAATCTTTGCCTGCACAGTTTCTATGTGTTGATGCTTTAGGTACCTCTGAGAATTCATACTCTTTAACTTCAAAGGCTCGGCCTTTTACCTTTACCTTTCCTTCTTTACTTTCATATTTAACTACTTCTACTAGTTCTCCCTCATATTCAATCTTTTGCTTCTTGAATGCTTCTGAATTATCCTCTTCCTCTGTCTCCATAGCTTCTAAAACGGTTATTTTACCTATTACTTCTGAATTGATTGCAATGGGTGTTATTACATCTATTATTTTTATTATGGCCAATGGATTTTCATGTGAAACTTTTGTATCCTTTTTCTGTGTTGGATAATCCATCCAATTGACTCTTTCAGCCAATCCTTCTACCACCTGGTGTTCAAAAGATTTATTTTTATTCATTTTCCTTCTTTGTGAGATAACATGTTTTTGGATCATAATTAACAACAACTTTCTTAAAATTCATCTCTTGTAACATACTTTCAATTATAGGGAGTGCAACTTTACTCTTTATGATAAAAGGCCCAATCAACCATGGAAATTTAATTTCAGAGACCTTTTTAAAGCTGATAAAGTGTTCATTCTCAACAATTAATTTCTATCTTACAAGCTCTAAAGCAAACGCTCTAAGAGTAAGGAATGCAGGAAAAATATATGGTTCATGAGTGAAACCATACACCTTGATGATATTGTGTTCTTCTAATAGCAACCAATACGCTATTTTCTGATCTGGAGCAAATTGTAAATCCTCTTACATATGTGGTAACACTCTGGGTAGTTTGTTCTGAAAGAATACTTTGTAAACCTCTGACATCAACAAATTCATTTATTTGAAGAAATCGTTGCTAATTTCTGTTGTAAGCACCATTTCTAGGAGTTGTAGGTTTTCTTCATTGAAAAAGAATAACATTATGATCAAATATGATTGAAATATGAAGTTCCCAATATTGTGGAAATTCACTAGCTGATAGTGAATTCTTTCAGCTAGGAATTCATCAAATTTAAGGCAAGGAGGTTGGGGGGATTGAGACTTAGACTGACTCATGCTAATTATGAATAAAAGACTCATCAATATCTTAGGAACATATCTATCTATGTCTAAACCTAAGAACTGACTTAGGATAGAGACAACCAACTTTGTTTCTTCATTGAACATGTTAACATCCAAGGGGAGGGGTTGATTGGAAAGGGACACATTAGATTTGAAAGACTTGGAGAAAAAGGGTTGTTTTTGCTCAAGGGTCGCATGTATGAAGGATTGGATTAGGTTTTTTCGTTAAAATATTCTCGGTTTAGGGAAAATGAAGGAAGAATTGTGAGTGAATCTCAAACGATAAGGGAACTAACAGGGCGCAATATCTTGGTTTTATCTGAATCCATTATTACCCTATAATAGAAGGAGTAATTTTATGCACACTAGTCAATAAATTCTTGGAAATTTAGGGTTTGGTATGGATAGAAATAATACAAATGGGACTGAAAAATGTTGTGTAAGTCAGTTCCCTGGTATTTAAAAGCATCCAACTTGGTTTTCAGTTGGTGAATAGGGCCGAAAGACAAAATAGTATCAAATATCCCACCATCTCTATCTTCGAATACTTCATTTATTTTTTGAAACTCCAAGGCATGATCCTCAACTTCTCCTCCACTATCCATTTTTAAATACTAGTAGGAAGGTAAGAGCATGACCTACCTGGAAAGCTTAAGTGTAGAAGGGTAGTTGTATGACTTGGATTTGTCCATGCAGAAAATGCTTCCTTCTCCCAATGCACAAAATAAAAATAATCCTTGAACATGTGCCTCTTCCTTTTATAATATTCTTAACATAGTGGTTTTGGGATTTAGGGAAGCGGTTTAATTTTTCGTTAGTGGAATTATTTGTTAAGTCCCATGCATGTCACAAGGGAGGATCCTTTTCTATCCATGGATTCAATCCACCTCTCTTTTTAACCGTCGATATTTATTATCTATTAATCTTATCCTTCCCTTATTTCGCTACATAACCTGTTATCTATCCTCCTTGCACTTTCCCTTAGCGGACCCTCTAGCCACCATAGATCTACTAGACCCTCATTGCCCATTGTTGATCTCATCTCTTGTTTAATGTGCACCTTTATTTTTCGCTGCTCCTTTGCTTTTTAAAACAATTTGTAGCTTCTTCGGGTGGATCAACTAACTCCCGTTGATCTCAACCACCTACAATTATAACCGTTGATCAATGATGATCTTTAACAATTTTGCTGATCTCCAACTTGTCATCTTCCGTGCATGTTCTCCCAGTAGACCCAATCTCTTCCATTGATCTTATCCATCTTCAATCTCCATCGTCAATTTATGCCAAGCTTTAAACTTTCCTCTCACTCCCGATTTATCTTCCTTCGTGCATCTTCCCACAACAAATTCTATCTGTGTCATAGATATTTTTTCCTTTAATCCTCCACTGTAAATTTGAGTGGGTTGTATGTATTTCCATTGATCATTGAAATTTAGTTTTCTGTGCAACTTTGATCAGTGGATCCATTACCCTCCGTAGATATTCTTGCCTAAAGATCTAAACCGTTGAAACTTTCAGCATATACCATAGGCACCATTTCTTCATTTTTATCCCCTTTAGAACCTTAGCCCATGATTTTTATGAGGAATTAAATACCATAGTCTCTAATTTTGCAATTATTTCATCATCACTTGGTCATATTGCAAAAATTTTCACATACTAGACCCTTATTTCATTTCAATCCTAATCATCTCAACTTTTAATCGAAACACTACTAACAACTGGCTCCAACTGGGGATGGTATCCTCCCTGTGAGGTAGCAAAGAACCCACAGACCAGTGCCATTTTTATTCTGTGTACAAAAACTCTTAAAAAACATAGCAATTCAAATTTATTTTTCCTTTTTCTATAAATAAATAAAAGAAAATAACAAATCATAAATATCTTAGGTCCTTCTCTCCGGGATTCAAATCCTTCAGTTTTCCATCTATACTGATATTTCAATTAATATATACAACTAACATACAAAATTACCTCCCTCCTCAAGACAAGTAACGCTTCAGAAATATTCCATTAACAGAGTCTCCTTTAAGTTGAACCCCATTTTGATGTTGAAAAATAAAAGAATTATCTCCTCTATGTTAGGATTATATAATCCTCCCTTGTCCATATATAGTCTATTAGATCATTTTCCTAACTTAGTATTCATTTTCTAGAGTTTGGTGCCACCATGATATTGGTGCCATGGGTGCCACTGGTGCCATTGGTGCCATCAGTGTGCCTTTTGGTGCCATCGGTGCCAATCCCTACACTTTAGGAGCCACTTCAAGTGCCACTGACAACCTCCATTAGTTGGTTGTAGTTGGTAGGTAGTTATGCTAAGTTAAGCTCTAGTTACATTTAGTTAGATGTCTTGCATTTGATTTAGCGCTAGTATTGCATGGCTGGATGGGATTATGCACCATTTCTCACCTACCCCATCAATTTAACTAGTTTAACTAATTGATAGATTGAATTAGACATGTGGAGTCATACTAGTGTTCTTTGATAGTGATTTAGACACTTCTAGTTAGAAATTCAGTCATGATTGAGTTGGTAGATTTGAATCTTATCCACATGATTCTAATTCTCCTTATTTCAACAATGTTGTATACTGCTAGAATTAATGAAGATTAATGCTGTAATTTATTGATCAATTCTGATCAGTTTTCTCTGAAATTTGTCTTGGTGGAAGATTGACTAGTTCCCATATTTCATTCTTTAGGAGAAAATGGTATTCTTCTTTCATGGTTTTTTTATATCTTGGATCTTCTTATTCTTCTTGATTTTTTTGTGGACCTGATTCAACCATCAAATAACACTTCTTCAAAAATCATGGGTCCTTGACAGAAAGGGCACTCTCGAATTGAGATCTAGTTCTTCTAGGATCACTAGGATTCCCAACTACTTCCCTAGATTCTTGAATTGTATTTGCTTCCCACTTTGGTATTGTAGGAGTGTTAGGACCTGTAGTTAAATCTTCATTATCATACATATCAGAACCAAAAAAATTATTAGATTCTTCACTTACAATAAGAGGTGGTGGTGGTGAAGAGGATTCTCCAATTTCTGTTGTTGGCATGGGCTCTTCTTCAAACTAAACACTCCTTTCAATGGAGTATTTTTGAGTTTTCATATTTATCAGCTTATAACCTTTGGAATATTCTGAATACCCAATAAATGGGCACTCTTGACTTTGGGGTTCCAAGGCATTCCTCTTTTCTGGTGGAATTCTATCTGAAGATTTAGAGCCAAAAATCTTGAAATGAGACACATCAGGTTTGTGTCCACTCCAAGCTTATAAAGGAGTGATTCCATCAAGATATTTGTGAGGACCCTATTCTATATATAGGATTCACAGTTAATTGCTTCAGCCCAAAAATTTGGTGGAAAATCTTTAGACTCCATCATGCAAGTGGGCATCTCCTTAAGAGATATATTATTTCTCTCAGCAACAACATTTTGCTGAGGCATGTAAGGAATAGAGTGATGCATATGGATACATGCATATTCACAATATTGAACAAATTTATATTTGACATATTCACCACCATTATCAGATCCAAGGACTTTGGGCTTTCTTTGAGACTGGTTCTCAACCAAGGCTTTAAAACCGTTGAAGAGGTCAAACACTTATGTCTTTTACTTGAGGAAGAAGACCCAAAATTATGTGGAAAAGTCATCAATGAAGTTTAGGAAATATTTTTATCGACTCATTGAAATGTGAGGGAAAGGACCAACTATTTCACTATGAATAAGCTCAAGGGGTGTAGAGGTTCGCTCATGACTGACTCTCACATACTTGTGCTCTGGTTGCTTTCCTAGAATGCATCTGTGATAGACACCATTAGAAAAATTGATTTTGGGAAACCCTATGACCATGTCTTTGTCACACAAATCAGATAGGTACTTGTAGTTTATATGGACAAACCTTTCATTCCATATCTTGTTAGCTTCATTATCATGGGTGAGGAGAGAAGAGGGGTTTCAGAAGGGCATGAAGTGTGAGAACTTGTACACTTTAGAGCTATGATCAACAAAACCTTTTTATATGGCTCTTCCATTTTAAATTTTAGTGATTTCAACATCTTTTGGGGAGAATACAACCTCCTTATGAGACACAGTGTGGGTCATCTGATAAACTTACAAGAGATTACCATTAAGACCTGGGACATACAAAACATTATTGAAGGAACCATGGTCAATATCTATTCTACCCTTCCCTTTACTTTCAGTTTTTAGAATCATCTCCCAATTTTTTTTTTGGATGATTTGAATTATCAAGAGAGGAGAAGGCCTTCCTTGTCAAAACCATGTGTCTCAAAGCTATAGAATCAATGATAAAGGAAGGAGATCTTACATTGCTTGCTACCAGTGCATGGACTCTCTCCTTATCTTCAAAATTTGATGCACTCTCTATCATCTTTGTTCCTTCAGGAAGAGAGAAGTTGTTATTTTCAAGGAGTTGAGTGAACATATCAATTTATTTCTTCATGAAAGATCTCTCTAGATGATAGCCCTTACCATAGTATGTGCACTTACTCATTTGACCTTTACCTTTCTTCTTCTGAGAATTCTTCTTTGAGTTTGAAAACTCCTCATGAGACTTGGAATTGTCTTTCTTTTGATTAGGAGGCTTCTTTGACTTCTTCTTGCCTTTGGAATCCACCTTTGAAACTCCAACAACCAAATATTGATCTATGGAAGGCTTGATGGTGCCCATCATGACCAACTTATCTTGCTCGTGGGTCAAGGATTCCATGAACTATGTAAGTGAAGGAATATTCTAGTTTTGAACTATTAGTTTTGTGGCATGGAAGGTCAATACAAACAATGAATAGTGAGGACAACACTTCTAAAGTATAGAAACGACTAGTTGTTCATCTTTCTTTTCAATACCACACTGCTTTAACTAAAGAACAAGAGCTTTGAACTTGGAGAAGTAGAATTGTAAGGACTCAAAATCGCTTGGACTCAGCGATAAAAGCTCATTCTACAGTGAATGTCCCCTCATTTCATCTGTTTTACCAAATAAGGTTAGTATTTTCTACCATACTTCATTTGGTGATGTCAACCATCTAGATGGAAAAGAAGGTCTCTGGAAATACTAAGACACAAGAGACCATGCGCCTCATCTCTCCTGTTGTGCCACTTGATATTCTTTGTTGATGCATTGGGATTAGCCTTAGTTTCCATGGTCACTCTGAAGAGGCCTTTTATCCTCATCAAAATCTCCATCTATGCCTTCCATTCAAAGTGGTTGAATGGAGTCAAGATGATATGGTGAGATTGATCCATTTCTTCTACAACTACCCTGAATAAATGAATGTGCTCCCTAGGAGAGTGATGTCGATCCTGAAAAATAAATAAGAGAGGAGAAAAATCTAGCTAAAGGAGATATGATACCATGTGAAATTTAACCCAAGTTTAAATCAATTGAACTCACAAAATTGCTTGAAAAACATGCATAGATCCACTCAAATTGGAGACTGAAATTGGTGCATAAAACAAACTTTCATTGCATAAGTTTACAACATCCAATATTATAAAGTAATAGGTTTTTGAAATATATAATTACATCATATATTTGAACACCTAAGGAGGCTAGTTGAATCCTCACAAAAGTAGGCTCACTAAAAGTAAAAAATCCCCCCTAGGTGCATAAAACACTTTTCAAACCAGTCAAGGAGGTCACAAATTGGGTGAATGAGGTGTATCAGCTGATAAGTGATGGACAGTAAATATAATCATGCTTTTAGGAGAGAAAAATATGGAGGATGAGCTGTATAAAAAATAAGGGAGTTGCCATGTGACTAGCTTTCACCTTTTGCCTTAAAAGCTGATAAAAAGTAGTCAAAATCAGGATAAGGAAAGAACATGGAGTCTAAACTTAACAGTCTATAGAGCTGTCATATTCTTATCCAGAATCTTATGAAGGCACTGCTGGAGGAAATTTAGGCAAGTTTTGACCAAATGGTGCAAGTGGATGCGAACTAGCTAGTGTAGGACCTAGGAAATTAATCGAAAAGATTAATTATTTTATCCTAAGTATGGGAATGGGTTTTTGGTTATTATAAAATAGGAAATAAATGGAAAGGTAGATGTCCTTTTCATCACATGGGTGATCATATGAATGATTATTAGGAAAATTCTACGCATGTCACCACTATCATATCACATCAGTGGTAGTTATTGTGTAATAAAGATGAAAGTGACAAATAATCATGCCGACAAAATATATCGAGCCTTTAAATTAATTACGGCTGCATTTGAATTAATTAATTTCATCTGTCATTTTTGCAACTCTATTTTAACTTGTGGCAACATCACTCTTCCTGCAACCGATATCCAACCTTCGACATTTTCCTTTTCTTACAAAAGACAGATTGTCTTCGCCGTCGTTTCTTTTTTTGCAACAGGAAAAGAGTCTGTCACAATTTTACTCTCTCTGCGACATACTAGCAGTCTACGATGGTATTGCTTCTTATTTGTGATAACTCATTTCCTGCGATTAAAACAAAATTTTCATATGGTTTTGTTTTTGTTTTTCTTTCTTTTGTTTTTGTTTTTCCTCTTTTCTTTTTCATTCGAATGAATCGCAACTATCCTGATAAGGATTTAGTTGACTTCCATTTACCAGTCCTTTGACAGGTGTTCCATCCAACTTCTATAATTTCATTGCGCATCCATCAGTGACATGATTTATAATATATGGTCTTAAGTAGTGTGTTTTTAGCTTACCTAGATGCTTGAAGAATTTTCTATCATATAGAAGATCAAGAAGTACTCCAACCTAAAATTGCTTGTTCTTGATGTGGCAATCATGCCATCATTTCTGTTGATATTTCTCAACATTTTGATGATATCCTGCGATAAAAAAATATTCTTTCAATTGTATCAGCTGTGATAGTGTTTCTTCAACAACACCAACATCTGTCATCTCTATGATCGCAACAATCCTTAGGTTGGGTACAATGTATTCTATCGGCATCACAACTTCTTTTCCATAAACCAAGCGAAATGGATTTCTACCTATCAACTTCTTATAGGTTGTACGATATGCCCACAGTACTATGGAAAGTTTCTGATCCCAGTCATCTCTTTGGACATTATAATCTTTTTAAATGCATTCTGCAGGATTTTGTTAAATGCTTCGACAACACCATTCGCTTGAGGGTAATATGTGGTTGTCTTTCTATGTTGGATATGGAATTCCTCTATCATTTCCTCAATCAATTGATTGATAAAGTGTGTGCCTTGGTCACTTATCAAATTCGGGCATCCAAAATATAGTCACTTAGTCAGGTAGTCAGTCACAGTAATTATATTTCTTGCACCTGTGCACTTCCCTGTTGGACTAATAGGACCCAAAAAATGAACGACCCAATTATTAAAATCCTGTATAGTTATTTGGGGTACTAATAGCATTTCATCTCATCGTGATGAATTTCCGGTTCTTTGACAGACATCACAACTGTGACAGTATTCTCGAGCATCCACATGCATGGTGGGACACCAGAATCTCGATTGCAATATTTATCGCACTCTAGCTTTTTCAACAAAATGGTTTCCTGTGACACTTGCATGTGCTTCATTTAGTATCATTGGTTACCGTGTTCCAAGATGCAATGATGAATAATCTCACCAAGGCCCATTTTATATAACTATTCAACAATCAACTAAAAGTTTGCAACTTGCACAACTAACTGTTTCTTCTATGTACTAGTAAATTCAGCTTGTGCATATCCCATACTAAAAAATTGTATGATGTCTCTATAATGATAATCAAACATTGTTATCGCAATTCCACATCAGTGAGACTATCGTCGAGGTTACTAGGTTCATTGCCACTTTTGATCCTCGATAGATGGTCTGGTCCTGAATTCAGTCGACCTTATTTAACAATGACTTCAAAGTCAAATTCCTGAAAAAGGAGAAGCCACTGACAAATATTCCCCAACAACACTCTTATTGACCAAGTATTTCAATGTTGAATGATCTGCGTACATTTCAAAATGTTCATCCAACAAGTAGTGTCTGAATTTCTGTAGAGCATATACCATAACTAATCCTTCTCTTTCTGTTGTGGTATAGTTCTTCTCTATTGTTGATAAGTTCCTGCTAGTGAAGGCAATAGGATTATCAATTGACCCTTTACTAGGCTATGCTAGTACCACACCAAGCGCGATAGACGATAGATCATCGACATGTACATGAAATTCTTTTTTCCAGTCTGGAAATAAAAGTATGGGCATTGTAACCATATTTTTCTTTATAGTGTCCAGACTCTCTTGGAAAATTTCCTTCCACTGGAACTTAACATCTTTCTTCTATAACTTCTCTATCGGAGCAGTCACCTTTGCATATCCTTTGATAAATTTTCAGTAGCATCCTGTATGTACCAATGTTTATCTTAGTTTATTCATTGTGGTAGGTGGTGGTAGGTCGAGGATAATCACAATTTTGGTAGGGTCGACCAATATTCCATCGCAACAAACTACATGACCCAATAAAATTTCAAACAGGGCACAAAAGATACATTTCTTTAAGTTTAGTGAAATTTGATACTGGAAACAATGTTCCAGCATCATCGTGAGGCTCTCAATATGATCCTTAATGAGCCCAAATACTATTCAATCGTCGAAGTAGACCTCAAGCAATTTATGAATAAAATATTTGAAGGCATCCACTACTATTATGGAAAAAATAGCAGGAGAATTCTTGAGTCGAAAGGGCATTACCGTGTATTGAAAAAAACCCCACTGCATCACAAAGGTTATCTTGTGTCAGTATTCCTTTGCGATTCTAATCTGATGGTAGCCAGAGAACCCATCAATGAATGAGTAAATTTCTTGACCCTCGACACTCTCCAATACCTTATCTGTAAATGGTGTCGAAAATGGGTCATGTAAACAAGTATTGTTCAATTTTCTTAGATTGACGCAAATACACACTTCACCAGTAGAATTGTTATATTGCACTACTGTTGGATTGATCCATTATTATTCTTCTATAGGTTCTATGATATCTACATCCAACATTCGATCCAAATTTTCCTTGTATTTTTCTTTATACCATGGATTCAATCGGTATGGTCGCTGCTTGATAGGTTTTGCGTTGGGATTTAAAGGTATCTTCATTTCTCAAAGGTCTCCAACAATCCCTTTCATCTATGAGAATTTTGTAGGGAACATATATTTAAACTGATGCAATAGATATGTGATCTTCCCAACAGTCACATCATCCCAATTATAATCTCCAATATTGACAAATTTTGGATTATCTCAGGAGTCAAAGTTTACTTTCTTGACTTTTAGTGGATTCAAAAATTGGTCGCTAGAAATACCAAATCCTTCCACTACATATGTACCTTCAGACTCAAGTATGTTTACGTTAAGTTGATCATCACCATCACGTTCTCCCGTCACATTATAGTGCTCCATCTAGTGTTGGATTGTTGCGTCACATTGATTAAAGTTTGTCATTACGACATGGATATCTTCAAATATCTTTATCTTGATTACTTGCAATGAGACACCAATTGACGGATGATCATTGGAAAATCAAAATGTTTGTATGAATCTAGTAGCTAAATCATCCCATTCAATAGTCCCTCATCTCAGTTCAATTGATGTATACCACCTCCTTGGTATCATGTCTAACATGTGTATGAAATGATGAACCCATTCCTGTTGTGGACATGCCTCCCATGTCACACGTTAATACTCTATATGTTCGATAAGATTAGTCAATCCTGTATACTTTCAACTAGTATAGTTGAACTCTTCTCCAAACCTTATCTCCAACAATATTCAACCTTGTGGCCATTCCACGATAGATTCTCTATGTGTGACCGACCATCTGGCGGGTTTAGGTTTCAACATAAATCCCAGGGTGGACAAGCGTTGATGTTCTATGACCTTTTCTTCAAAATCTGTCAGAAAATATGCAAGCTAGTTAGGTAAACCTTCATAGGTAGGTATATCACTTGCCTCAATTCCTACCCATCGCACAAACCATGTAATTCTTGCGCACTTTCTCATTGATACTTCATGCATCCTATTCTACCAATTTTTGAATGCTTCACCAGAACCTAATGTATATGAACTAATACTTTTCCAAATAATATTTTTGTCAGTTGTTAGATTTACATAATCATCCCTTGCATACATTATTTTATAAATATGTTCAATATAGTCACCTTGTCCTTCACTATTTACTAGCTCTACGTATCTTTGACCTTCTGGCGGATCAATTGGTGCGACCACCCTTAGATCTAAATCTTCAAATTTTAAGATTATTTTCTTAAAATTGATGATGGTCTGATTATTGATCACCGATTCGATCCATAAAAGTGCAAGATACATGTTTGTGTCATTAACAATGTCGATTAATTCAAAGTCATCATATGTTCTTAGGCCTTCTACCTCGACAAGCACTTGAGTTAGTCGACCGATACGTATGACTTTCAATTGATTTGCTAGTATGAGCTGAATAGGAAACCACTCCTGTCATAGTTTCCCCATGCTTTCCCATGTTTGTCTTGTCAAAATGTTGACATCAGAGCCCAAGTCTAGGATAATATAGTCCATATCGTAATCTCCTATCTGAGCAATCATTCTTAACTCACAACCAGTCTTTAATATTTTTCCCATATGATTTACTCTTCTGTCTAGTTGCATGTCTTCTTGAGGTTATTCTATTAGAGTTGTCAATTCTATGACAACATATTTATCTTGTATTAGCGATAATAAAATTTTAAAAAATATTTAATCTTACTAACCTTTCTTGTCAATTTCTTTCAGAATAGCTGATCAAACCTTTTAGGCATCTCCATTATTGGTCTTCTTGGTAGTGTAGGAGTAGATGTCGATGGTTGATTCTTGTTGGAAAATTATGGTCACATGTCCAAGTATACTTAATTTTTTCTTTGGACGTTGAATGAAACTTTATTTTGTGTTGCTGGTCACACTTATGGTTGGTCATGCTGTGTATCTTGGATTGCACCAGTTGCAACACCTCCCCTTGTCATGGAAACAATATTTGGTTCCCTCGACTCAGCATAAATCATCTGGATATTCTGGTTGGGATGCAGATTGGAATTCTGCAGAGGGTTTGGATTTCCCACATTTCGATCCTACCACTTTTCTATCAATTGTGGACACTATTCGACAGTATGATCAAAGGATTTTCAATACGAGCATGTCTTTTCAAGGCTCGCACAGTCCCTGGAAAAATGTCTTGGTTGTCCACAATTATAACATATAATTTGGCCTCTTTTACAAAAAAAATCCTCTCTTGTCCTTTTCCTTAAAAATTTCCACCCCCCCAAGGTTGAGGGTGTTATCGCTAAAAATTTACCCTCCGTTGTGAAAGGATAATCCCAAGGTAACCACAAAAACAACCTTTAGGAGGAAAGTTGGTTTCTTTCCTTCTAGAGAGGGATCTCTCAATAGATAAACTCAAAGACCAGAAATATTTGAAACGAAATAATTTTTTGCGCCGAGAGGTGCTTTACAGCCCAATATGATGGATATATTGTAATGTTTGTCATGAGGGAGATCTTGTAACATTTGTCCATCTTGTAACGTTTGTTACTAACAAAATAATAAAACTTAAAACTTTTAATTATCCTCTGAAATATATGTCGGCCACAAAAACAACCTAATATGGGGGAGATGTTGTAATGTTTCTACTTAACAAAAAAAGAAAAAAGAAAAAATATATTTATCTGCAAAAAAAAATGTTGGTAAAAAAAACAACACAATATGGGGGAGATGTTGTAATGTTCCTACCTAACAAAATAATAAAAAATAAAAATTTGAATTATCGGTAAAAAAAGATGTTGGCCTTGCACATGGTTTTATAACCATGTGCAAGGCCTCCTAAACAACCCATGGTTTTATTGTACATGGTTTAGGAGGGACTTGCAAATGGTTTTAAAACCATGTGCAAGGCCACCTAAACAACCCATGGTTTTATTGTACATGGTTTAGGAGGGCCTTGCAAATGGTTTTAAGACCATGTGCAAGGCCTCCTAAACAACCCTTGGTTTTAGGAGGGCCTTGCACATGGTCTTAAAAGCATGTATGGGGGAGATGTTGTAATATTTGTTCCTAAAAAAAAAAAAAAACTAAAAAATATTATATTTCGTCCATAAATAATATTAAATATTAATAATAAAAATATTATATGTCGTCCTTAAATAAAAATATGTGTCTTTTAGTTTGAATCAAATCAATGGCTATATATAGGACACACCAAAGCTAATATCTCCTTTAGTGCAATACATAAGAAAAGGTTTGCACCTCCAGAGATTTGATCCCTCTCGGTGCTTGATAGAGCCTAGGATTTGGATCTACGTTGGTAATAGTCACAATGGTTGAAACAGGTGGTCATTGGGCATGGAGTCAAATATGAAAAAAAATCAATAACAGTGCTTTGCAATGGAGTTCTTAACAGAGGTAGGATTGTTACTCTTTTACAGTAAAAATGCTAATTTGTCTAGTGGTAAACAAGAATAAAAGACAATCCATTAATATTGGCATCTAAAGATGAATCCAATATTAAATTTAATGGAAAAAGTTTGTGAATGCTTGAAAGTAAAGGACCAGAGCATAATATTATACACTCATTCAAGCATGAAAGATAACAGAATGGAAAGGTAAACAGGAAACACATTCACATGAAGGAAATAAAGTAGATACTGTAAAATACATAACACAAGAATATCTACAGAAAACCTGCTTGGCTCTAAAATATTTATTAATATTGAAGCTCTCTTACAAAATTCAGTTCTTGCTCACGGGTTCCAACCATAAATAAATTTCAAAATGTTGCTTAAATACTTCCAAAATTGATCCTTGAGATGATAACTACTTGCATGCTAAAAACAAGAAAAAATAACTGCCTTATTACACTTATCATTTAACTCCTAACAAACTAACTACTCAGAATCTATTACATTTTTCAAAATAAATTTGTCTTCAAAATCCTTGAACTTCTTCATTGATGTAGTTTGTACATGGTTCTGCCAAACTTTTCAATTGTCTTCCACTGGTCCACAGATGACAACTCCATATTGGAAATTTATTTTTCCAATACTCTCAATTCTACATGATACACATATGAAACATGTGGCAATTGAGAACAAACTGTTCTGAAAGTGTTGATTATCTCAAAATCTGCTTCCAATTTGTCAACCAGAGTTTTCCCTGACAAAGATTGGTTCATATCTTCCAATTTATTATAATCCAATATGAAATTGACCAACAAAGCTTGATATTCCACCCGAGACAAGAGTTTACCATATTCTTCCCAAAGGAAGAAAAACCTTTCTGAAAAAGTGACACTTGAATGCTGCATTATGTCAATCCTTGTCTGCACAGTTTCTATGTGTTGATGCTTTAGGTACCTCTGAGAAATCATACTCTTTAACTTCAAAGGCTTGGCATTTGACCCTTACCTTTCATTTTTTACTTTCATATTTAACTACTTCTACCAGTTCTCCCTCAGATGTAGTCTTTTGCTTCTTGGGTGCTTCTGAATTATCCTCTTCCTCTGTCTCCATAGCTTCTGAAAAAGGTTATTTTACTAGTTACTTCTGAATATCTTGCAATGGGTGTTATTACATCTGTTGTTTTTATTATGGCGAAAGGATTCTCATGTGAAACTTATGTATCCTTTATATGTGTTGGATAATCCATCCAATTGACTCTTTCAGCCAATCCTTCTACCACCTGGTGTTCAAAAGATTTTTTTATTCATTTTCCTTCTTTGTGAGATAACATGTTGTGGATCATAATTAACAAGAACAACTTTCTTAAAATTCATCTCTTGTAACAGATTTTAAGTTATAGGGAGTGCAAATTTACTCTTTATGATAAAAGTCCCAATTACCCATGGAAATTTAATTTCAGAGACCTTTTTAAAGATGATAAGTGTTCATTCTCAACAATTAATTTCTATCTTACAAGCTCTAAAGAAAACACTCTAAGAGTAAGGAATGCAAGAAAAATATATGGTTCATGAGTGAAACCATACACCCTAATGATAGTGTCTTCTTCTAATAGCAACCAGTCCCCTATTTTCCTGTTTGGAGCAAATTGTAAATCCTCTTGCACCTGTGGTAACACTCTCGGTAGTTTGCTTGAAAAGATTACTTTGTAAACCTCTGACATAAAAAAATTCATTTATTTGAAGAAATCGTTGATAATTTCTATTGTAAGCACCATTTCTGGGAGTTGTAGGTTTTCTTCATTGAAAAATAAGAACATTATTATCATGATTGAAATATGATGTGCCTGGTATTGTGGAAATTCACTAGCTGACAGTGAATGATTTCACCTAGAAATTCATCAAATTTAAGGCAAGGATGTTGGGGGGACTGAGACTTAGACTGACTCATGCTGATTATGAATAAAAGACTCATCAATAACTTAGGAACATATATATTTGTGTCTAGACCTAAGAACTTACTTAACATAGAGACAACGAACTTTGTTTCTTCATTAAACATGTTAACATCCAAGGGGAAGGGTTGATTGGAAAGGGACACATCAGCTTTGAAACACTTGGAGAAAAAGGGTTGTTTTTTCTCAAGGGTCACATGTATGAAGGATTGGATTAAGTCTTCTTCGTTAAAATATTTTCAGTTTAGGGAAAATGAAGGCAGAACTGTGAGTGAATATCAGACGACAAGGTCACTAACATGGCACATTATCTTGGTTTTAGCTGAATCCATTATTCCACTATCATAGGAGGAGTAATTTTATGCACACTAGTCAATAAATTATTCTAAATTTAGGGTTTGGTATGGATAGAAATAATACAAATGGGACTGAAAAATGTTGTGTAAGTCAATGCCCTAGTCTTTAAAAGAATACAAATTGGTTTTTAGTTGGTGAATAGGGCCGAAAGACAAAATAGTATCAAATATCCCACCATCTCTATCTTAGAAGACTTCATCTATTTTTTGAAAATCTAGGGCCTGAGCCTCAACTTCTCCTTCACTACCAATTTTTAAATACTTGTAGGAATGTGTTGTTGCTGCAACTACATCCTAAAAAATTTTACATTTTAGGGCCCCTCCTTCCATTTTCTATTTTAACACTTGTGGCCCAACTTAGATAAGCCCTCCCTACATTCTTAGTATTTCCTAGAAGCTTGAGTAGAAGGTTTTCCCCTAAGCCTGAAGTGTTAATTTGGTTAAAAAATACTTAGGCGCGACCTTGGAAACAAGCCTTACAAGAAAGTCATCTTTTGATTTAAGATTAATGGCTGAGAATAGCTCCGACCTAGATCAATGGTCGAGAAAAGCAGAAGCAGAAGAGCAGATGCAGAATGATTAAAGTTAACCTTTGAAAAAGGTTAGAAACCCACGTTCTGCTTTCCGAAGTCTGCGATCCACAGATCGATGGCTATGTACAAATCCGCAAATATCCAACAACCAGGAAATGGAGGGAGTGGAAGGGCGGAATTGGAAAAGCCAAGTTTCACTTGTGGAAAAATTTGCAAATCCACCTTCCGCCTTCCACAGTTCAAGATCCAACGGTCTAGAAGGCTTCTACGCAGATCAACAATTCAGGGAAAAGCAGAAGCGGAACATCATAAGTGGAAAGTTGGAAGTTTGGTCATGAAAAGTTAGAATCCCATTTTCTGCCTACCGCAATCTCATATCAACGATACAGAATCGCTCTGCACAAGTCGATGGTTAGGGAAAAGTGGAAGCAGAAAGGTCAATTTTTGTTTGTGAAAAGGTTATATTTCTTTGTTCTGTTTTCTGCGATCTATGATCCGGTGGATAAGGATGAATTTGAACAGATCAACGGTGTGGAAAAGAGAAGAAGTGCAGAAATAAAAACATAATAATTTGGTC
This sequence comes from Pseudotsuga menziesii, assembly GCA_001517045.1. NCBI lineage: Eukaryota > Viridiplantae > Streptophyta > Pinopsida > Pinales > Pinaceae > Pseudotsuga > Pseudotsuga menziesii. Next base: position 42,993 of record LPNX010159377.1, on the reverse strand, counting down.
TTAAAAGGTTAGAACCCCACTTTCCACAATCTGTAATATCTACGGTTCATAAGGCCTCTACACAGATCGACGATGCAGAAAGGCGGAAGCGAAAAAGATCTAGCTTCGGTTATGAAAAGTTGAAGTTCTGCGTTCTTCTTTCTACTCATCAAGATCAACGGTCTAGAAAGATTCCACATAATATCGATGGTGTAGAAAGGTTGTTGTGAAAAACAAATCGCGGAAGTTAGAATGTAAATTTAACAAACCCGCAACGCACAACTATGATCTCAGTTCAATGACTGAGGATGACTCCAGAATAAAATCAATAGTCTAGGGAAAAGCGGAAAAGAACTTGTTGGGATGCAAGATATAATGGTTCAAATCAAATATGATCCATCTTTTGAGATGATCTGCGTCGTCCAAGTTCTATTTCATTTGTGACTATGAACCATTGGGGAAATTGAGAAATATTCCTCCCGAAACTTAAACTAAGTAGAAATTGTTTCCTTAACAAGGGGCTAGTTATCATGTTTTGTTCTATTTAATAATCGACAAATATCATTAAATTTACAATTGAAAATATGGCGATTAGTTGCAGTATCATTGGCAAATTATTGTTGTTTCTAGAACAAACATATCTCTCATGATGTCTTCTTTATATTCGCAGGTATTGTGGTTCACCAAGTTAGGATGGGTGATCGCAAAACCGGGTAAAGGTTGCATCTCTGGATGGCTGAGATTCATGGCAGATCAAGATCCACGGTATTGAAGATTTTTGTTGTTTTAACATGTAGGGAGAAATAAATTTCTCAGATGGGTGGAATGTGGTAAGACCTGCACTTTTCAATGGCCAAGACCAAAGGTGGAATCAGATCTACGGTGGAGGTGAACTTCCCTGATTCAACATGCTCATGGAAATGAACTCTTTATATTGGCGAAATTGGTTAAAGGGTTGCATCTTTCAATGGAGGTGATCTAATCAAGATTAGATCTATGCTGGAGGTGAATTTTGTATCCCAAACATGCTCGTGAAAATGAACTTTTCGTATCGGCGAAATTAGTTGAAGGGTTGCATCTTTTGTTAGATTTTTAACATTAAGATAGAATTATATTAGGATATTTAACTGAGAGAATAACAAGCACAACAATCAAACATAAGAGACAATGGAAATAGTTTTTTTCCTTGGGGAAACCATAAATGGAGAAAACCCCACAACTTCCTCAGAGATAGAATCAACACCAAAAGTAAAACCCAAAAACAGTAAGATGATCTCTCGACAGCAGTAACCTCTTTCTTCCTAGCCCCAATTTCTTCTTCTTCCTCATCTACGTGCTACAACTGAGTGTGAGTGAGTGTGTGTTAAATAGAGAGACTCACGCTCTATTTATACTAATTCTCGACTTGACAATAACCAACTGGAGCCGACTTCTCTAGGAGAGTCTAATAACCCTAGTACCCCAAAACTGCGGGGACTTTAACCCTTGACCAATAGGAGGGTTACCCACAATGACTTGACATGACTTGTTTACATTATAGAACCTCTTGATAGGAACATCAGGGCATGACATGACTCAAGTACATTACAGACACATCCCAGAATAAACATCAGGGTACAATACATAAGATATATGGATGACTACATTCCAAAGTTACAAATACATCAACACTCCCTCTTAACTAGGAAGGTATTCTCTCGACATAATTTATCAGCACAAGTATTCTTCTCTGTATCATCTGGATCATCCTCGAGTCCTCATCATCTTCAAGTCATCTTCATCATCAGATCTAGATCATCACTCGATCTAGATCATCATTGGAATATCATCACTGGATCTGGATCATCATCACGGGTGCTATCTCATGATTCTTCTCGCCATAGAAAGTTCTACAGAGCCAACCCTTTTTCACGCTGGTTGTAGGCCTAGCCTCCATGTAGGTCTTCTTCAGCGCTTATATCTGATACTAAGTTAGAATGACCTGCCCAACACTTACATCTGACCATGAGAGGAACACATCCAACACCATGTCAGAAAGGCATGCCCAACACTCACATCTGATCATGTAGGAACCAATCCTATAATAACATCAAAAAGGCCCAGCACTCACATCCGATCATGCGGGAACACATCCAACAACCCTATCAAAAAGGCTCAGCACTTATATCTAGCCATGTGGGAACACATCCTGCAACCTTGCTAGAAGGGCTCTGCACTTACATCCAGCCATGCGGGAACACATCCTGCAACCTTGCTAGTAAGGCTCTGCACTTACATCTAGCCATGCGGGAACACATCCTGCAACCTTGCTAGAAAGGCTCTGCACTTACATCCAGCCATGCGGGAACACATCCTGCAACCTTGCTAGTAAGGCTCTGCACTTACATCTAGCCATGCGGGAACACATCCTGCAACCTTGCTAGAAAGGCTCTGCACTTACATCCAGCCATGCGGGAACACATCCTGCAACCTTACTGGAAAGGCTCTACACTTACATCCAACCATGCGGGAACACATCCTGCAACCTTGCTGGAAAGGATCTGCACTTACATCCAACCATGCAGGAACACATCTTGCAACCTTGCTGGAAAGGCTCTGCACTTACATCCAACCATGCGAGAACACATCCTGCAACCTTGCTAGAAAGGATCTCAACCCCAGGTTGAGGGTTCCTGGTAATGATAGTATGAATAATTTAACTCATACAATGAAGGATATGAATATCATTGACAGTTTGAAAGGCTCTGTTTTTTATTTGGGTAAAAATTTCACAAGCTGTAGCTTTCGGTGGCTTAGGTGAGGCTCATAACATCTCATTAGCCACCGAAAAGGGTTGTCTTAGGCAGATTAAGAAGGAGTGCAACATATACATTGACCACCAAAAGAACAACAAATTTTCCCCCTCGTGTTTTTCACTATAGTGACAAGCTTGGGAAAATTATGCAGGTGCAATAAGAACTCCAAAAAACTGAAATTATATATGAAATGAGTCATTCAAAGACTTCTATTTATCAGTTCCAGACACTTCTGCGGCAAGAAACAGATGGGCGTTGGATACATGTGATGGAAACGGTTTCTTACTTGACGAATCTTATTCTGGTGTATGATGAAATACAAAGCTTGCCCAAACCTTTTATTTTGGACAGCAGGTCAGAGGTTTAATCCTCTACGACACCGATGTTTCAGAGTTTTAGTCCTCTACGTCGCTACCACTATGGAGAGTCTAGTGGTTTGATGTTTCGATGCACTAGTGGCTTGAGGTTCCGATCATTGATCATTAGTGGTCCGAGGTTCCGATCACCAATGAAGAGTCTAGTGGCTTGAGGTTCCAATTGCGATGTTAGTGGTTTGAGACGCTGACACTACGGCGACATTTAGTCTAGAGGTTCTGATGCATTAGTTATTACAACTTTTGATCGTCGACAAGCTAGTGATTGAAAGCGCTGATATGTTTAGTATTGGGGTTTTGATCGCCGATGCTAAGAAGACTAATCATTTGAATCACCGACACCACGACAACATTTAGATATAAAGCTCTGATGAGATAGTGGCTAGAGCCTCCAATCTCCAATCATGAAGCTAGTGGTTTAAAGCACCGACAATGCAGTAGCATTCAAGTGTAAAGCTCCGATCATTAGTGGCTTGAGGTCCCGATCGTCGAAAAGCTAGTGGTTTAAAGTGCTAATACGTTTAGTCTTGGGGTTCCGATCACCGATGCTGAGAATATTAATCATTTGAATCGTCGACACTGCGGTAGCATTCAGTATTGAGGTTCCGATGGGTTAGAGGTCAGAGCTTCCGATCGCCAATGTAGAAACCATCATGAAGTTGTGATTTAAAATGCCGACACTGCAGCAACATTCAGGTTTAAAGCACCGACGCGTTCAGGTTAGAGCTTTCGATCGCCAACAGGTTAGAGGTCAGAGCTTTCGATCGCCAATGTAGAAACCATCACGAAGTTTGTGGTTTAAAACGTCGACACTACAGCGACATTCAGATTTGGGGTGTCGATGGGTTGGTATTCAAAGATTTCGATCACCAACCGCGGCGACAGGGTAGAAAATTCCAGTGGATTAAGCAAGAAAGATCACATCAGTTAACCGCCAAAACACTGGTTTTTGGCAGCAAATTTACAGGGGACCAGTAGCAGTGACCACTAGCAACTACTTTAGTTATTTAATGTTTACTCAGTGAAATATATCTTCATCATAGTTAGACAAATAGTTAGGTAATTTTTGAAGCCCTAATTTGAGAAAACTATCACTGTTTAGTATTTTTTGTGAAAACAGATCGAAGTTTCAGTATCTGTAATTTTTGTAGAAGGCTATAAAGCCTAAGATAGATTTTATAATAAAGGTTCAACTTCGGGGATTTATAATCCTATCATGCTTTCATGATTCTCATTTTACTTATTCATGATATAAGCTCTTTTGTTGTGATCTGTTTAGCCATCATCTCTTTCTTTACTGTATTTATGCCTAAATGTGTATTTAGGTCATTTTCAGATTGATTAAAAAGTTGATGGTTGTCATCCTATTGGTTTGTTAGTGTGATTTTATTTATAAATACCATCCTCATCAAAATTTATCCATTTATATGCATGTGTTTTGTATGTAAGTCTACCATCCTGGTGAGTTCTCCATCCCTGCACCTTATTGTCAAACTTCTAAGCAATTGCAACTAAAAGCCTTGTAAATGAGTGAGTTTTATGCATGCCTTGAGAGTGGATAGGTTATATAGGTCAAATGAATTGATCCATATCAGAAAACCCCAAATTATTGTAAGTTACCAAGCATCCTCGAGCAATAACCTAGAGCAGTTTCATGGAGTGATAACAAATTGGCGCCGTTGCCGGGGAGAGGAGATTGAAGCTCAGCTTCCCTGGGGGATGACATAGATCCTTGCTTTGATGATAGAAAAAGTTTGGACACTATTCTGGTTGTAATCATCTATCTGGAAACTCCATTGAAATAAGGTGGCTTCAAGAAGACCAAGTACCAGAGAAAACCCTAAAGGGCCACCAGCAACACCTGTTTCAGATCTAGAAGAGATTTTGAGAGGAGCTAGGGTTTCACTAAGACAGACCTCTAGAGCTTCAAGGGGAGATACATTAGGTATTTCTAGAGGTATTTCTATTTTTATATCAAATAGACCTCCATTTCAATCTTCTTATGCTGAAGCATCTAGTTCTCAGAAGTTTATAAGTAAATCAAAAAAATTTAGGGTTGAGTAATCTTCAATCACTGTTGCTTGTGAAGATCTCATCCCTGGTGACTCCATTGAAGAAATGTGGCTTCGTGAAGGGCTCATACCAGAGAAAATAAAGAGAGGCCACCAACAACACCTATTGCAGACCCATAGAAGATCATCAGAAGAAAACCTAGCCCTGCTGCTAGGGCAGATTTACAAAGACTTCTATTTCCCTGATCCATTAAAATTTAATAAATCTCCACTAGGGAGGACCCAGTTGATAAAAGAGGAAGAGGATGAATTCAAAATCCAGGTACCAGTTCAACAGTTTAATTTATGAACCACTGTTATTTTTTATTAGCTCCTTTATACTTTTCCCTTCACATGTTAAAAGAATTATCTTATGTTTTATATATTCTGAAGATTATCAGCCATCTTTTATAAATACATCTGTAGAAGAATATTTGCAGCCTGCTTGTATTATATAAGGTGAATCAGTCTGTGTGCCATAGCTCATCTATAAAAATGACCACTATACCCAAATTCCTTCTAAATCTGATCTGCCATGTAACCTTGAAGAAACCAAAATTGATTCAAAACCTATGCAAAGCTCAACACTCGTTTCCATAATTGTTGAACCTTGCCAGCAGATTGTTATCCCTCATTATCAGCCCACAACCTTTCAAATCAAAATCAGGATGAAGATGTTTAAGCCATTAAAACTGCCCTCTTGGCTTCATCCTTATCCTCTTGGCTGTTATGAATATCTCCCTTGGTTTTCTGGAGAGAATCAAGCTTCAGCAGAAAGGCACTTGGAATCTTTCGAAGATTTTATTGAACGTTTTTAGATTTTTCATGAGGATGCAATCATGAGATTTTTCTCTAAATCGTTGATTAGAGATGCTGCTATATGGTTCAAGAATTTAAGAGCTGACTCTATTGGCTCTTGGACAGAATTCACTGATGCATTTTTGAAGCATTGGGGTGAAACAAATCTCTTGATTTGTATCTTGCTGATTTCTATGCTTTGAAGAGAGAGGAAGATGAAACTTTTCCTATATTCAATCAAAGATTCTACAACACTTATCATGCTATGCCTTTGGAGATCCAGCCCACAAAGACAACTTCCATTATATATTATGTGATGGGACTACATTCAAAACTTGCCTTTCTTCTACTAGAAAGGAAATCTTCATCTTTAAGCATTCTGTTTGAAGATGCTTTAGAGGTGGAGGAAAAAAATTGTGCTTCAAGGAGAATCCTAGAGCAGTTTGATTTTGAAAACCATCATTTACCTAAGCCAGATAAACATCACTATAAGTCAGATTTTGAACAGCAAGATTATGAGTTTGAAGCAGATTCGGAACAGTAGCAAGCATATGAGCTCCTTTCAGATTTAGAATCAGATTCTTCAGTGTTTGCAAAGTACTCCCAAGATAGGTATGAATCTATATTTTATGAGCAGTTTGCAAACCGGGATGAGCCTATGATACCTGATGATTGTATAGGCAATTATATGTTTTCAATTGATCTTTATTCAAATGAAGTAAGCCCTGTTTTATCATCCTATTGTGAGCACTATTCTCAAAAGGAAATTTTAATGATTGATGATCAAAATCTGATCATAAGGGAACAAGAAGGTTCAGATCAGCTATTGAGCTTTCATTTTGATCCGACAAAGGTTGAGCAGTCCACATTCAACATTGACATCAATGAAGGAAAATATCAGCAGCATAAAAAGGTTTTTCCTGTTGGCTTTTATGACCCTGTTGATGACTATATGGAACTTATGAGCAGCATAGATATACAAATAGTTTTGTTAGATGATAGCTGGTTCTGTCACCCTTTTAAACTACATTGCTGCATGCTAGGGTTTCATTTATTTTTTGGGCCAAGATCAAGGATAAGTTCAGCAGATCAGCTTCAGACATGGTTTCATTGGAAGCATGATGTCACGTGATAAGAAGAATCTACTGATTAGAATTAGGAGTAGGAGTATATAGGAAAATAAGCTCTTAATAGAGCAGCCAGGTCATTTTTTTTGTGAATAAGCAAAGCAGGCTACAGGAAGATTGCAGGGGATCAGTTATAAAACACAAATGACTCCATGCCCAATGGAACACTAGAAGATAGCTTAAATTATTCTTTTTCAGGAAAGGAATTTTGGTCTGGGGTTCTTGGGACCTCCTTAGGAGGTTCCCATCCCCAAGTAGGAGCCAGATGTTATCTCCCAAAATAATTTATTTTGATAGTATGAAGAATTTAACTCATGCAATGAAGGATATGAATATCACTAACAGTTTGAAAGCCTCTGTTTTTTATTTGGGTAAAAATTTCACAAGTTGTATCTTTTGGTAGCATAGGCGAGGCTCAAAAACATCTCATTAGCCACCGAAAAGGGTTGCCTTAGGCAGATTAAAAAGGAGTGCAACATATACACTGACCATTGAAAGAACGACAAAATTTCCCCCTCGTGTTTTTCACTACAGTGAAAAGCTTAGGAAAATTACATAGGTGCAATAAGAGCTCCAAAAAAATGAAATTATATATGAAATGAGTTGTTCAAAGACTTCTATTTATTAGTTTCAGACACTTCTGCAGCAAGACACAGATGGGCGTTGGATACATGTGATGGAAACCATTTCTTACTTGATGAATCTTATTTGGTGTATGATGAAATACAAAGCTCGCTCGAACTTTATTATTTTTGACAGCAGGTCAGAGGTTTAATCCTCTACGATGCCGACGTTTCAAATTTTTAGTCCTCTATGTCATCGCCACTATGGAGAGTCTAGTGGTTTGAAGTTTTGACACATTAGTGGCTTGAGGTTTTGATCGTTGATCATTAGTGGTCCGAGTTTTCGATTACCAACGAAGAGTCTACTGGCTTGAGGTTCTAATCACGATGTTAGTGGTTTGAGATGCTGACATTGTGGCATCATTCAATCTAGAGGTTTCGATGCATTAGTGATTACAGCTTCTGATCGTTGACAAGCTAGTGATTGAAAGCGTCGATATGTTTAGTATTGGGGTTCCGATCACCGATGCTGAGAAGACTAATTGTTTGAATCACTGACACCATAGAAGCATTCAGATATAAAGCTTCGATGAGATAGTGGCTAGAGTCTTCGATCACCGATCACAAAGCTAGTGGTTTAAAGCACCGATAATGTGGCATCGTTCAAGCATAAATATTCAATCATTAGTGGCTTGAGGTCTCGATCGATGAAAAGCTAGTGGTTTAAAGTGCCGATACATTCAGTCTTGGGGTTCAGATCACCAATGCTGAGAAGATTAATCGTTTGAATCACTGACACTGCGGTAGCATTCAGTCTTGAGGTTCCAATGGGTTAGAGGTCAGAGCTTTTGATCGTTTATTTAGAAACCATCGCGAAGTTGTGATTTAAAATGCTGACACTGTGGTAGCATTCAGGTTAGAGCTTTCGATTGCCAATGGGTTAGAGGTCAGAGCTTCCGATCACTGATGTAGAAACCGTTGCGAAGTTTGTGGTTTAAAACACTGACACTACGGTAGCATTCATATTTGGGGTGTTGACGGGTTAGTAGTCAAATCTTTTGATCATCGACCGTGATGACAAGGTATAAAATTTTGGCAGATTAAGCAAGAAATATCATGTCAATTAACCGTTGAAACACTAGTTTTTGGCAGCAAATTTACAGGGGACCAGCAACAGTGACCACTAGCAACTACTTCAGTTATTTAATGTTCACTTAGTGATCTAGATATTCGTCATAGTTAGACAAATAGTTAGGTAGGGTTTGAAACCCTAATTTGAAAAAAATATCACTGTTGAGTATTTTTTGTGAAAACAGATCGAAGTTTCAGGATCTGTAATTTTTGTAGAAGGATATAAAGCCTAAGATCAATTTTATAATAAAGGTAAAACTTCGGGGATTTATAAGCCTATAATTCTTTCATCTTCTCATTTTACTTATTCATGATATAATCTCTTTTGTTGTGATATGTTCAACCATCATCTCTTTCTTTACTGTATTTATGCCTAAATGTGTATTTAGGTCATTTTTAGATTGATTAAAAATATGATAGCTGTCATCCTATTGGTTTTTTAGTGCGATTTAATTTATAAATACCATCCTCATCAGGATTTATCCATTTATATGCATGTGTTTTGTATGTAAGTCTGCCAGCCTGGTGAGTTCTCCATCCCTGCACCTTATTGTCAAACTTCTGAGCAATTGCAACTAAAATCCTTGTAAATGAGTGAGTTTTATGCATGCCTTGAGAGTGGACAGGTTATATAGGTCAACTGACTTGATCCATATCAGGAAACCCCAAAACATTGTAAGTTACCAGGCATCCTCGAGCAACAACCTAGAGGAGTTTCCTGTAGTGATAACATGACCAGGTGCCTCCATTCAAGAATGGAAATAGCCCTTATATCTGATCAAGTGGGAACACATCCCTCAATCACATCAGAATGGCCATGCACTCATATCTGATCATGTGGGAAGACATCCCACAGTCATATCAGAATGGCCCTAAGTCCTAGACCGAGTATTCCTGGTAACTGACTAGGAACCTCCATTCCAAGAAAAGGCAATAGACCTTATATCTGATCATGTAGGAACCAATCCTATAGTCATATCAGAATGGATCAGCACTCATATCTGGCATGGAAGGAACCAATCCTCTCACCATGACAGAATGGCTCAGCCCTTACATCTGACCATGGAAGGAACCAATCCTCTCACCATGTCAGAATGGATCACGGACTCATCACTGGGCCCTTGGAAGGAACCTCGATCTGGAGAATACCAAGGTTCTCCCTGAAGTACTCAAACTTCACTCTGGCTAATGGCTTCATCAACACATCAATTATATGTTCATTCATCGCAACATACTGGAGCTTCATTGCTCCCCTCTGCACCATATCCCTGATATAGTGATACTTGATCTCGATATGCTTCGACTTATCATGGAACACTAGGTTCTCCGACAAATTCACAAAACTTTGGTTGTCACAATATATACAAGTAGCATCCAACTATATATCAAATAAATCAGATAGTAGCTTCCTCAGCCATACTGCCTCACAACTAGCTAAACAAGCTGCAACATACTCTGCTTCAGTTGTACTTAGTGCCACACATGATTCTTCCTTCTAAACCATGAGATCATACTTGATCCCATACTGAAGCAACACCCTAAACTATTGTTCATATCAATGGCACTTCCTTCCCAATCCGAATCAACATAACCCTCCAGGTTAATCTTTTGATTTGCCTCATACTTGAGCCCATAATCAACTGTACCCCTCAGGTACCTCAGAATATGCTTTGTAGTAATCAAGTGAACATGTCTTGGATCTGTCAGGAACTGGCTCAAGGTGTTCACAGCAAAGAAAATATCTAGACTCATGTTCATCAGGTACATCAAGGACCTAATCATCTGACAATACATCATAGCATCAACCACTTCTGATGAAGCATCACTCAATAGCTTCAAGTTTGATGCCATAGGTGTGGTCATGGCCTTGCAATCCATCATCCTGAATCCCTTTAGGATCTCTACCCTATATTTTCCTTGTCCCAGGGAAATTCCATCCGCATTTTGCCACACCTCCATCTTTAGAAAATAGTGCATCATACCCAAGTCCTTCATTTTGAACTCGACAGCAAGCTTCCTCTTTGTATCAGCAATCAACCCATCCATACCTATTAAAAACAGATCATCTACATATAGTAGGAGCATCACTGGGTTGCCATCTTAAACCTTGTAGTAAAGGTTGGAATCTGATTTACTCTTGGTAATGCCCAAACTGGATAGAAAGCTGTCAATTCTACTGTACCATGTCCTGGGTGCCGATTTCAAACTGTACAAGGATTTTTTCAATCTACACACATGAGACTCACTC
>LPNX010159377.1:0-28561 GCA_001517045.1 Pseudotsuga menziesii | reverse complement strand
ATTATATTAGGATCTTTAACTAAGAGAATAACAAGCACAACAATCAAACACAAGAGACAATGAACACAGTGTTTTTCCTTGAGGAAACCATAAATGGAGAAAACCCTACAAATTCCTTAGAGATAGAATCAACACCAAAAGTAAAACCCCAAAACAGTAAGATGATCTCCCGACAACAGGAACCTCTTTCTTCCTAGCCCTAGTAAGATATAGTTACATCAATGGCTGTGAGACATTTCATTGGGAGAACTAGCATGGCTGAAGAAAATCTTGACAGGCGCGATACTTTAGGAAATATTCCCTATGACAATTGAAGTCCACCGTCAATTTATATCTGATGGTCCTTCAGCCATTTCACCAGTGAACTAGCAAGGGAGTTAATTGTGGGAAATGAGAGAAAAATCCTTTATCAAAATTGGTTGCTAGCGTATTTGGAATCCTCTCTTCATTGAGTGTTTGATAGACCTTTGGCCACATGTATTTACAGCAGGGCAATGCCCATGTATTTTTTTATTTTTATTTTTTATTTTATGAAACCATTTGTATCTAGCCAGGTGGGAGAATAAGAAGCCCGGGAATCTCCTAGGTGATGGATAGAGATAGTATAAATAAGGGTGCAGAGCACCATAGAAGGGCTTCTGCTTGGTAAAAGGAATGTTGTAATATTGTGTAAATGAGCTACCTCTTTTCTAATAAGAAGTATCATTTTGCTGGAACAAAGGCCATGTGCAGAGATTTAATCAGAATGCGTGGAATGCATACTATAGAAGTATTTCTTATTGCTTCTGTACATCATACAGTGAGATTGTTCTAAACTCATGGAACTATTTCCTTGGTCATGAATGTTTGTTGTCTGTATAAATGCCTGTTGACAGGGTAATAAATGGTTTAATTATATTAGAGCTACCTCTGGTATTCTTTCTATTGTGAATGTGATTATTGTGTTGGCACAACTATCTGTTAGACCTTTATGAGAATTTACAGTATATTACTCTGAACTCTAAATTTTCTCTTGGACAGGATATAATAGTTTATTTTTAGATCTAGATTAGACCTACATTTATCTTAGAAATTTGCATTTCATTCTTTAAACAAAAAATCATATAAACGGTGGACTAGGCCATAACCAGTAAAAGATTAAAGAACTTAATATATGGTATCTAGAACCATGAACCAGATGGATTCCACACACCAAACAATGTCTAATCTAATAGGGATTCTTCACCAGGGAGAATCCCTATTGTTTGGTACCTGGGAATTTTCCAGGAATTAACATATTTGGCTCTAGAAGGAGGGCATCCAATGCATGGCTAGTAGAGGAAATCTGATTTTCAGATAATATTACACTGGAACATCGTTCGATAATATTTTCCGTGAATATTTTATTTCCAAATTTAAAGAACAAGAAAAAAATGGTTCTGGGGAAGAAGAATAAGAACGTTTGTATGCTGTCCCATTTGAAGAAGTAGATATTTTTAGGAGACATACAAGATCCTTCATCAAGAAACTTTGGGGTTAAAAGTTATTCCTACATTACCTAGAAGGAAAGATTCCAAGAAATTAGCCTCTTACACTAAGGATTCAATTCTTGTGGAAATTTTGGAAGATCTGGTAGATCTATCCATCCAAGAAATTGTTCATCCTCTGGATCAATTGGGTTTAGAATCCCCTGCAGTTTTAGTATTAAGTCATTCTCAACCACAATATCCACCTCAAATCATGGATTCTATTAATCAACCCACATGGAGAGCAAGAACACCACTCAACCTGGCTGCTCCATTGCATGACTTACCTAAGCACCCATAAAATGTATTACCAAAAATTGATCTTGGAAAAGGTGTTTCTGTTGAAGATCACTTATAGAGTTTTTATCTGGAGTTGAATCTTCTAAATGTTGAACATGAAGATGTTGTTTGTAGAATTTTTTAGTATACTTTTGAACCTAAACCATCATCATGGTAATTTAGTTTACAATCTAATTCAATAGTAAATTGGGATGGTTTTGAAAAGGCATTCTTAGGTAAATTTGGCAACAAGAAAACTGTAGCCACTCTCATGAAAGAATTACTGTCTATGAGGATGGGAAATAAAGAAAAGGCCCAATAATTTAATCATAGATTCACCACTTTATTGAATATCTTTAGTGTTGCAACAAAACCGGCTAAAGAGTCTCTAGTAGAATGTTATACTACAACACTTTATCTACCAATAGCAATGTTTGTAAAAAGGTCTAGTAAAGTTACATTGGTAGAAAAATATGAAGAAGCCAAGAAAATAGAGTCAGATCTGGATAGTATAGCAAGGCATACTTTAGAACCTAAGTTGAAACATACCACAAGCAAAATGCCTTTTTTGTTAACTAAGCCCAAACAAGAACACTCTACTGAGCTAGGTAATGTGGTGAAAATGGTGTAGGATTTGTAAAATAAGGTATTGGACTTGGAAAAGGATAAGGAAATTAGTTCTGATAGAAAGCCATTCAACCCTTACTATAATAAAAGGGAAGAGAGTGAACAACCCCAACCACCTGTACATAATTCTACTGTGTTGAATTTTAATAAAGTAGGCATGGATCACTTCTGTACTTTTCACCAAGAACATCATTCTGAAAAAAGTTGTCCAAAGTGGATTAATTCAATGACTCTGGTTATGAATAAATTGTTAGATACCCATCTAGTAGATCCTGAAGAAGATCAAACCCAAACTAATAAGCCAAAACAAACAAATGAGGAAACCACTATGGTTTTATGGGATTAGGAACCTACTTTGGGGCTTAGTGAAGATGAACATACTGAGGAAATCCAAGTGTCATCAGTTAATGTCACGACTAGAAGTAAAGGCCCAGTAGTGGATGAAAGTTTGTTACTGCCTAAAATAAAGAAGTTTAAAGAAAACATGAAGAAAATTCTCAGTACTACTCAAACAACACCTAAGCCTAATCCAGTAAATATAAAAGAGACAATACTAGTAGTTGACAAGTAAATGAAGACAACAATTAATAAACTTGTGAAAACTTTGGCAAATAAAATAGAGGCTACTAAAGAACAGGGCATGGGGTATGATATCGTTGAAGACATTAAGAAAACACAGGAAAACATCTCTTTATTTGAACTATGTAATTTTCCTCAACAAAGAAGGAAACTTCTAGAAGCCTTTGATCCACAGCCCAACAGTATCTCAGAGGCCTTTGAATCTGATTATGACATAAATAAAACAAGCAATGGAGGAAAATATAAATATCAGACTTTACCTTTTCTACTATCATTTGAAATTTTTAACCATAATGTACATAACTGTTTGGTAGATTCTGTGGCTTAATCAAATGTCATGCCTCTTTCAATATGTGAAAAGATTAATGGCCAACCCACACCATCTCCATCTCGGATATTTCAACTAGACAGGTTGTTTGTTAAATTCATAGGGGAGATGAAGGATGTTTTGATTCGTTTATCTACATACCATAGAGTTTGTCAATTCATAGATGTCATGGTGGTTGATATACCGGAAGCATATGGATTAATTTTAAGCAGGGACTGATCAATGAAACTTAATGGATATTTTGCAACTGATTGGCCCCACATGTGGCTTCCATACAACAATGTTCAAAACCAAATTAAAGTGCTGATGGAACCACACATGAAATATATTGTAACTCAGTTAGAAGGGAAGAATGAACCTGTGAAATTATCATATTCAGTTTTGGGAAATTACTTTTTGGAGCCTGAACCAGGAAACTATCAAGCCAAACAAGTTAGTTAGGAATCAGATAGGAAGTCTGATCTCCTTCGATGTTCACGGACTGGTGGTACTGATTGTAATATGGTATATTTATGAAATATTTTTGGATTCTATATTTTGATGTAGAATGCATGAATGAAATTGATGAGTATGAAGCTCCAGGTTTGAAAAGGGCTATTGAGTTAAATGTAAGAGATCTGAAAGTTTTTGGTAATTCTGGAAAAAAAACCTTTTTAACAAAGACTTAGAGCAACAGACCCTAAACTGGAGCCTTTGATCCAAAAGGAGCTGAGGAAGCTTAGTTTTGTTCTCAAGTAGTACTTTACCTAGTATCTAGAAACCCTTGTACATAAATAAAATTGCTTTTATTGATTTTTTTCCAGACTGTTTATTTTCATTTTGTTTCACCTTATTTCATAACCTTAGTTTGTTTGTTGTTAATAAACTAGCTCAATTTTTGGTACTTGGAAGTATAGGCATATGATTAAAATCAAAATCTTTGGATGTTAGGAATTGCTTATGGGAAAGAGAAAATGAAATCATTTGATCATAATAAGATTCTTTAACCGTTGATAGATGATAGAAATGGAAGCTAGTCTTCAAGCTCACATTTGAATCATTATAACCCTGGAGAAATAACCAAAACTCATGAGGTCTAGAGTATTATCTTGGGGTTTTATCCATTCTCACATTAATTCCTGTCTCAGGGAGCATATCATGATGGACCCATGGAAATGAAGCAGGTTTGACTGATGTATGGTATTCAAAATGATACCATTGCTACGAATCAAAACAAGGCCAAAAGGCTTAGATTGAAAATTAATTTCTTTGAAATCTCCAGTCTTCAATTAAAGAAATGATGTTGAAGAATTAAATCATCAGACCAAAAGGGTTGTCAAAACAACAAGTATCAGCAAGTTTCTTCTCCGTCCATGAGAATGATAAGCAAACAAAGTTGTCACTCACACAAAAGGACATTATGGATGGAAGAACCTGTACCAAATTCTCATAGTAAAAGGAAGACAAGGAAGACTTTTTCAGTCATAAAGAAAGCATCAAAAGAATGCTTATAGCATGGGAATGAGGAATAAATGAATACATATGTATTACTCTATTATGATCCTGTGGAGTCTTATATGGTGGCAACTTAAATACAAGGGGTAAAATGAACTTCATACTTTGACCCCAGGAGAGTTATCAAAACACTGAGCTCATTAGAGGAAATTTGGGGTCTAAAATGGGCCTTATAATAAAACGTGCCAAAATAAGTTTTTGTGAGTTGGAATTCAAGAACCAATAGAATTTCAATAATATAAGTCAACCATAATGGTTGAATTGACATATTTGTCATTAAAAAAAACTACTTTTTTTGTTCGTATTTTCAACATATCTCATTGTGTTTTTACTCAAACTTTGATCGGGAGAGCTTGTTGGATGTGGAATTTGATTCCACATCCAACGAGTACCCACACTGCATACTTTTGATGGACCCCTCTACCCCAAAAACAAGAAATACCCGAAAAAATGTGATGATGACATCATCATCACATTTTTTCAGGTATTTCTTGTTTTTGGGGTAGCGGGGTCTGTCAAAAGTATGTAGTGTGGGTACTCGTTGGATGCGGAATCAAATTCCACATCCAACAAGCTCTCTTGATCGAAATTTGAGTAAAAACACAGGGAGATATGTCGAAAATATGAACACAAAAAGTAGTTTTTTTCTTTCTTCCTCCAAAATTAATCAATATTATTTTATTATTTTAACTATTATTTTATTATTTTCCTTAGGAGGCCCATTTTAGACCCCAAAATTACTCTAATGCTTGGTTGCCTTACTCCCAAAGAAATGGTATCAAATGTGATGCTTGAAAGTTGCATCCCTGAATCAGTTTGGTTTAAAGAAGTCTCAGGAAATGCTTGTAAGTAATCATTGAACATGCCCAGTATAGTACCATATGGCAATATTGTTGTTCAAAGAAGGTTTTTTCAGAGATTTTTGTTCACCAGCTAGCAGCCAATTGTTGCTGCTACAACTACTTCCCCAAATTTTTTACATTTTAGGGCCCCTCCTTCCATTTTTTATTTTTACACTAGTGTCCCAAATTAGATAATCCCTCCTTGCATACTTAGTCTTTCCTAGAATCTAGAGCAGAAGGTTTTTCCCTAAGTTTGAAGTGTTAATTTTGTAAAAAATACTTATGCATGAACTTGGAAATAATCCTTACAAAAATATCTGCTTTTGATTTAAGAGAAATGACTGAGAATTGCTTTGACCTAGATCAATGGTCGAGAAAAGAGGAAGCAAAAGAGCGGATGCAAAAGGATTAAAGTTAACCTTTGAAAAAGTTTGGAAACCCGCGTTCCTCTTTTCGAAGTTCGTGATCCTCAAATCGATGGCTAGGAATGAATCTACAAAGATCCAATGAACAGGAAATGGCGGGAGCAGAAGGGTGGAATCAGAAAATCCAAGTTTCGCTTGTGGAAAAAAATGCAAATCTGACTTCCACAGTTCAAGATCCAACGGTCCAGAATGCTTCTGCGCAAATCAACAATTCAGGAAAAAGCGGAAGCGAAACAACGGAAGCGGAAAGTTGGAAGTTTGGTCATGAAAAGTTAGAATCCCTCCTTCCACCCGCCGCAGTCTCAAATCAATGGTCTAGAATCGCTGCACACTAATTGATGGCCAGGGAAAAGTCAAAGCGGAAAGGTTGCTTTTCATTTGTGAAAAGGTTAGAGTTCCGTGTTTCATTTTCCATGATCTACGATCCGATGGCTAAGGATGAATCCGCACGGTGCATAAAAGAGAAGAAGCATGGAAAGAAGAAACATAAGAATTTGGTCTTAAAAGGTTAGAACCCCACTTTCCATGATCCGCAAGATATACGGTTCAGAAGGTCTCCACACAGATCGATGATACAGAAAGGCGGAAGAGAAAAAGATCAAGCTTCGGTTGTGAAAATTTAAAGCTCTGCATTCTTCTTTTCGTTGATCAAGATCAATGGTCCTGAAATATTCTGCATAATATCGATGGTGCGAAAAGGTTGGTGTGGAAACCAAATAGCAGAAGTTAGAATGTAAATTTGGAAAAACTGCAACCCACAACTTTGATCTCAGATCAACAGCTGAGGATGACTCAGAATAAAATTAACAGTCTGGGGAAAAGTGGAAAAGAACTTCCTGGGATGCAAGATCTAACGGTTCAAGTCAAATATGATCCATCTTTTGAGATGGTCTGAGTCATCCAACCTCTGTTTCTTTTGTGACTTGTAACCATTGGGGAAAATGATAAATCTTCCTCCCAAAACTTAAACTAAGTAGAAATTGCTTGCTTAACAAGGCACTAGTCATCATGTTTTGTTCTGTTTAATAATAAACACATATCATTAAATTTACAATTGAAAATATGGAGATTAGTTGTAGTATCATTGGCAAATTATTGTTGTTTTCAGAACAAACATATCTCTCATGATTTCTTCTTTATATTCGTAGGTATTATGGTTCACCAAGTTAGGATGGGTGATTGTGAAACCAGGTAAAGGTTGCATCTTTGGATGGTTGATATTCATGGCAGATTAAGATCCAAGATCCTGATGATTTCTATTGTTTTAACATGCAAGGAGAAATAAATTTCTCATATGGGATGAATGTGGTAGGACTTGCACTTTTCAATGGCTAAGATCAAAGGTGGAATCAGATATACGGTGGAGGTGAACTTCACTGATTCAACATGCTTATGGAAATGAAATCTTCATATTGGTGGAATTGGTTAAAGGGTTGAATATTTTAATAGAGGAGATCTAATCAAGATTAGATCTACTCTAGAGGTGAATTTCGCATCCCAAACATGCTCGTGAAAATGAACTTTTCATATCGGAGAAATTGGTTAAAGGGTTGTATCTTTCAACAGTTTAGATGAATATATAGTTATATCAATGGCTGTGATCCATTTCGTTGGTCAAACTAGAGCGATCAAAGAAAATATTGATGAGAACGATACTTTATGAAATCTTCCCTATGACAATTGAAGTCCACCGTTGATTTATATCTGACAGTCGTTCAGCCATTTCGCTAGTGAACTAGAAAGGGATTTAATTGTGGGAGATGAGAGAGAAATACTTTATCAAAATTGGTTGACAACGGATTTGGAATCCGCTCTTCATTGAGCGCTGGATAGACCTTTGGCCACATGTATTTCCAGCAGGGCAAGGCCCATGTAATTTTTCATTTTTTGTTTATTTTCTGAAACCGTTTGTATCTAGCCAGGTGGGAGAATACGAATCCCGGGAATATCTTGGGTGATGGATAGAGATAGTATAAATAGGGGTGCAGAGCACTATAGAAGGGGTTTTTCTTGGTAAAAGGAATGCTAGGATATTGTGTAAAAGAGCTACCTCTTTTCTAATAAGAAGGATTATTTTGTTGGAACAAAGGGCCTGCGCAGATATTTAATCGGAATGTGTGGAATTCATACCGTAGAACTATTTCTTCTTTCTTCTGTACATCATACGGTGATATTTTTATAATCTCTTGGAACTATTTCCTTGGTCATGAATTTCTGTTGTCTGTATAAATTTATGTGTTGACAGGGTAATAAATGGTTTAATTATATTAGAGATACATTTGGTATTCTTTCTGCTGTGAATGTGATTATTGTGTTGGTACAACTATCTGTTAGACCTTTATGAGCATTTATGCTATATTAATCTAAACTCTAAATTTTCTCTTGAACGGGATAGAATAGTTTAGTTTTAGATCTATATTAGACCGACATTTAGCTTAGGCATCTACATTTCATTATTTAAATAAAAAATCATATAAACGGTGGACTGGGACGTAACTAGTAAAAGATTAAAGAAATTAATCTATGGTAGCCGAAACTATGAAGCAGATGGATTCGCCACACCAAACGGTGTCTGATCTAATTGAGGTTGTTCACCAGGGAGAATCCCTACTGTTTGGTACTTGGTATTTTTCTAGGCATCAATAGAAGGTAAAAGCGTGACCTACTTGGAAATATTAAGTCTAGAAGGGTAGTTGTCTGACTTGGCTTTGTCCATGTAGAAAATGCTTCCTTCTCCCAATTCACAAGAGACAAATAATCCTTGAACACGTTCATTTTCCTTTTATAATATTCTTAACATAATGGTTTTGGGATCTAGGGAAGTAGTTTAATTTTCTGTTAGTCACGAATTCTTTGTTAATTCCCATGCATGTCACAAGGGTGGATCCTTTTCTGCCCATGGATTCAATCCACCTCTCTTTTTAACCATTGATCTTGATTATCTATTAATCTTATCCTTCCCTTATTCCATTGCATAACCTGTTATCTATCCTCCTTGCAATTTCCCTTAGCAGATCCTCTAGCCACCATAGATATACTAGACCCTCATTTCCCATCGTTGATCTCATCTCTTTTTTAATACACACCTTTATTTCCTGTTGCTTCTTTTCTTTTTAAAACAATTTGCAGCTTCTCTGAGTGGATCAACTAACAGCCGTTGATCTCAACCACCTACAATCCTAACCGTTGATCAATGATGATCTTTAACAATTCCACTAATATCCAACTTGTCATCTATCATGCATGTTATCCTAGCAGACTCGATCTTTGCCATTGATCTTATCCATAATCGATTTATGCCAAGATTTAAAATTTCCTCTCACTCTTGATTTATCTTCCTCCATGAATCTTCCCATAACAAATTCTATTTGTGTCGTAGATATTTTTTCCTTTAATCCTCTATCGTAGATCTAAGTGGGTTGTATGTCTTTCCATTGATCATTGAAATTTATTTTTCTGCGCAAATTTGATCAGTGGATCCATTACCCGCCGTAGATATTCCCACCTAAATATCTCGACCATTGAAACTTTCAGCATATACCATAGGCACTATTTCCTCATTTTTATCCCCTTTCGAACCTTATCCCATGGTTTTTACGAGGGATTAAAGACCATAGTCTCTAATTTAAAAATTATTTCATCATCACTTGGTCATATTGCTAAATTTTCACATACCAGACCCTTATTTCATTTCAAGCCTAATCATCTCAATTGTTAACTGAAATTGTGCTAAAAACTAGCTCCAACTGGGGATGGTATCCTCCATGTGAGGTAGCAAAGAACCCGCAGACTAGTTCCAGTTTTATTATATGTACAAAACCTCTTCAAAAACATAACAATTCAAAATTATTTTTCCTTTTTCTATAAATAAATAAAAGAAAATAACAAATCTTAAAGATCTTAGGGCCTTCTCCCCAGGATTCAAATCCTTCAGTTTTCCATATGTACTGATCTTTCAATTCAATAAATATATAAAAATAATATATAAAATTACCTTCCTTGTCAAGACAAGTAATGCTTTCGAAATATTCCATTAATAGGGCCTCCTTTAAATTGAACCCCATTTTGATGTTGCAAAATAAAAGAATCATCTCCTCTATGTTAGGATTATATAATCCTCCCCTCTCCATATATAGTCTATTATATCACTTTCCTAACTTATTATTCATCTGATAGAGTTTTGTCCCACCATGATATTGGTGCCATTGGTGCCACTGGTGCCATTGGTCCCGCCAGTGTGCTATTTGGTGCCACTGATGCCAATTCCTACACTTTAGGAGCCACTTTGAGTGCCACTGACAACCTCCATTAGTTGGTTGTATTTGGTAGGTAGTTATGAAAAGTTTAGCTCCAGTTACATTCAGTTAGATGTCTTGTAGTTGATTTAGTTCCAATATTGCATGGATGCATGGGAGTAGGCACCATTTCTCACCTACATCATTAGTATAACTAGTTTAACTGATTGATACTTTGATAGACTGAATTAGACATGTGGAGTCATACTAGTGGTCTCCAATAGTGATTTAGAAACTTAAAGTTAGAAATTTAGTCATGATTGAGTTGGTAGATTCGAATCTTATCCACATGAGTCGAATTCTCCTTATTGTAACACTATTGTATACTGCTGGAATTAATGAAGATTAAAGTTGTAATTTACTGATCAATTCTTATCGGTTTTCTCTGAAATCTGTCTTGTTTAGTGTACATTTTTCATTCCATTCAACCGCACAATTATAAATTTCAATTGCACTCATTTCCTATAGATCAATGGTTCAATAATTAAACCATGTTATTAGAACCTTGTTCAGGATAGCAAGTCTATCCAACCTCCATTGTACACTAGAAGAAGATGGGTTTCCACATTAATCCTAGAATGATATCCTTGCTCCCTTTGAATTCTGTTCAGAGAAGTCTATCCAGGTGTGACATACCTTGAGAAAGTGTACATGTCGAGGTGGAAGCCTTGAAATTGGCGTGATTGTGTTCTTTGTAGTGTTACTTACATGTACCTACATAGCTTGTTGAGAAATTGTCTGTTCAACAGGAAGATTGATGGATTCTACAAGTCTTGTACCTCGGATCCTTACACCCTTAAACTATGTTGATTGGAGGGAAAATATGCAGGTATCCTTGTGCAAGATTGGCTTGTTTAGGATGATAATGGGTAGAGAACAGAGCCCCACCACCCTACTGAAAAAAAAAAATCTTGAATCGGTTGGATGAAGCCTTTGGGTTCCTATGCACTCATATCTCCTGAGATATTCTCTTTCACCTTGAGGGATTGAAGACTCTAAAAGAATATTGAGAAAATCTTGAATTCTTGTTTTGCAACAAGATGAGATTCGAGGGAACATACTGGAGAATGAGCTCTTTGCATTGTAGCCCAACAGTTTCGAAGCTATTCAACAATTTTTCACAAAATTCAAGTCTCTAGCACTGCAATGTAGACAATGTGGAATAGAGAGGAAATATGAGTGGCTCATGCTATATGTGCTTAGAAAACTTGGTTCTAAGTACTCTGTCTTTGTCTCTACCTTTCATTCTGGAATAGCTTCCATCCCCAATTGGAAGATTCCTTCTCTAGACATGTTTGCTGAGTCCTTAATACAAGAGCAGGATAAGTTAGTTCAAATGGGAGTGTTACAAACCTCCAAGAATAAATCTCTTCTGATGTCAGACTCTACCAATGCGCAAGCCAAATGGAAGCACAAGGGGAAGGATCCCAAATCCTCTGAATCGAATCCAAAAGAGAATAAAAAATCTTTTGAAGGAGCCTCGGGCTCCAAGAAAAACAAAAAGTTTGAAAAGACTATATGTCCATATTGTATGAGAGGCTTTCATCCTAAAAGCTAGTGCATAAAGAAGCATATCAACCAACTGCTAGCCCTCATTGAATAGAATAATATTTCTCTTCCACAAGGAGAAAAAAAGTTTGATGTTGGACCACTGACAAAATATCATGAAAGATGCCATGCCTTGAAGGAAGGCCTTACTCAGTTTAAATATTTCTTGATAGATTCTGGAGCATCCAACCACATGGTTTCCTCCACGGAATCCTTATCCACTCTCACTATATCAGGAGGACCTAGCATTCACATAGGAGATGATTCCCAAATTCCAGCAACATGAATAGGTTCAGTTAAAATCCAACATGGGGATTTCAAGAATGTTCTCTATGTGCCATCTCTTACAACTAATTTATTGTTTGTTTATTAGATGAACCATGTAGTCTATCCCAAGAGAGTTACATTCGACTCTGACTCAGTTGAAATCATAGAAAAAGTTACTGGAAATATCATAGCAAAAGGGTTTTCTAACCATGCCTCAAACACTTATGAGTTCTCTAATTTTTTTCCTATTTCACATCCTACATATCTATTGACTCATGCTAACAACACCAGCAAGATATGGCATGAGAGATTTGGGAATATCAGTTTCAAATATACCCAACAACTCCACAATGAAAAAATGGTTGAAGGCTTTCCTCTCATCCAAACTTCAGATGGAGTATGTCCTGGTTTCTTGGTAGGTGTTCTAATCTCACAGATCACATAGGGTTACCAATAATACACATTAAAAGCATACATACATAGCAGAAACAAGAGATAAGAACAAGTAGGTAGAATAACAGATTATATTATAATGAAAGGGTCCATACAATATAGAGAACTGAACCGAGTTCTCATCTAGATCAACATCCTAATATATATGAATTAAAAAACAGTTACAAATAACAACCTGTCGGTTAGTTCAACCCACAAAACCTTATGTGGCCGAACTAATCTCTAATTAGTCTGCTGATCAACTTAGTCGGCTAATCGACTAAGTCGGCTATAGTTCTAGTCGGCTTTACCAACTTGCTCCCCCAACATCTCCCCCACGAACAAAACATTTCTTCGTCCCGAAGAAACAGGGGGTACCAAAATTTCTTTGCCTGTCCTAAGTAGTTATTTCTGTGTTTGATCTTCATGGGTTATGAAGTCTAATGGTTGGTCTCTGCTATACACAGACTTCAACAATTGCTTCAGCTGTTACTGCCAGCTGATGTTGGAATTCCATCCAACTTTGCAGTACTTTTCAGATGTCGATGGTTAATGTAGTCAGATTTGATAATATCGACATTTTTTCTTGAATGGAAAGTTCTGCTATTCTTTGCATGTTGAGACCCATAAACTGGTCCTTTTCCTCTACTATTTCAAAAATTCGTTTCAGCTGTGGGCATATGCTGTCTAATTTTTCTAAACTTGGAATTGCTTGCTACACCCACTGATGTGCTTGTTGCTCTTGCTTCTGTAATTTGGATGTTTCGAGCACTATTTGATTTTCAATTGTGCTTCTAAGTGCTTCCTCTGTGATTTTTCTCTTCTCAAGCACTTGGATTTCTTGTCAGGTCTACCAAGTTTGCTAATAGACTTGCCCATAATAAGTAGGACAGCATTGTAGTACTTCTTCAGTAATGACCAACTCCTCCATGTGATTTTGCAGTACCTTGTATGCTTCTAAAAAAGTTGTATGCTGCTGCATCAACAGTCGAGCTGTTTCTTCTTTCTGCTCCTCTCTTGTGTCCTGCATCTGTGCCTGTAGCATTGACACCATGCTGTCAAACAGCTGATAAGCTTTATCTAGTGGCTTGTCTGTGTCAGCCTCTGTCGGTCCTGGTAGCACAGATTGCACAAGGTTTCTGCATTTGTTAAGGAACTCGACTTGTTATTTTTTGTTATCATCGAACTCCTTACATCTGTTCTAGCTCCTTGTCTTTGCTTCGATTGCCAGTGTTTCCAAAAGTTTCCCTAATTCTCCATACCTCATCTTGGTTGCATCGACTGGAGTGGTCAACCCAAGTTGACTGATGTGGACCATTGTCGTCTGGCCTTGACGGTCCTTTTTCTTTTTGTCTTTCTTCTTTCTGTGCTTTTGCTGCTCTACTTGCTTTGGCACCTGTGTACCTGCAAGAGTTAGAATTGGGTTGTCTGGTTGTTGGCTAGTAGTGGTTGAAGGTATTTCTGGTTGGTTTGATTGGATGATTGCTGCAGCTGGTTATGCATTTGGTTGGTTGTGCACCGAGGGTCCAGATGCGGATGTTGTTGGTGCTAATGGTTATGGCAGAGGTGGTCCTGGTGCAGCTGGTTTGATTGTAAGTTCTGGTTTGGGGGATGGTGGTGATGGCATTGGTGAATGGTCAGGTGTGATTGGGTTGGTGGAGATATGGTCTGTTGAAAGGTCGTGAATATGTGGGGGTGAATCTTCCTAAAGGTCGAAGAACAGTTCATCGATTTCTCAAGTTATTTCATCCATGTTCTCTCCTTCCTCATCTTCGGTCGGTTCAAAGGCTGGTGGGTGGGGTTCAAAGATAGTTGGGATGATAGATGTAGTCCGACTTGCGACAATTGCAGCTTGTTTGTTGGGGTTTCTTTGAAATGTCGAACTTATGAATCCCACAGTCCTTGGCCTCTAGGGTACTTGCTCAGGTTGGCGAGTGGGTAGTTTGGATCGACCAAATTTGAACAAAGGGCATTTGGTGGAGAGATTTTGTACCGAGGTGAGCAACTCAAGTAATTTTTCAATGTATGCCTGGAGGTATCTGTCTCAGTCAAACCTTTCCTTCAAGGTTTCCAGCATAGCATTCTTGCACATGTCGAGTGGGCTTATGGAAGGAGGTTCTAGAATTAGTTCTTGTGTTATTTTGGTCGAATATGGGGGTGGAGGTGTAGACACGATATCCACAACATTTTTGGCTGTCAAAGTATTTGTGCTTCGCCTTCTTCAGTCGACCTTGTTGTGCCCCTACTTTGACAAATTTTTGGAACTGGGTTTCCATCGAAACTATGTTTGTTGTGGCATATTCTATAATGT
The DNA here is from genome assembly GCA_001517045.1 of Pseudotsuga menziesii. Taxonomy (NCBI): domain Eukaryota; kingdom Viridiplantae; phylum Streptophyta; class Pinopsida; order Pinales; family Pinaceae; genus Pseudotsuga; species Pseudotsuga menziesii. Next base: position 13,629 of record LPNX010159377.1, on the reverse strand, counting down.
CACTGGCTGTAGCTGATATCTCTTCCTCATATTCTAAGGACTCTGCAATGATAATCTTGCGCTTACCCTTCCCCTGCTCCTGTTCCTGAGTTCTTTTTCTTTTTCTTGATGCTGCTATCTCCTTCGACAATTTGCGTATATTTTCTTTGGTGACAGCATACTCAGGGTTTGTTTCTATGTCATCTCCTTGCCCTTCCTATCCTCCAGATGTTGGGTCGAGATGATGCTTTCTTCATATAGATTGGCGGTTTGATTATAATTTGTAGTCGACCTGTGTCTTCTGCTGGTGTCTCCTCTGACACAAATGTACTGATGTATAAGTTGAGCTCATAATCTTCTTCTTTCTCCTGGTCTATCAGTGGCTCTTCTATCGATAAGTCTATCTCTTTTGCCTTTGTTGGTATCGACAATTTTGTACTCCACTGTCGAGCTAACTACCAGAAAATTTCTTTGACTGTCGAATAGTAGTCGAGAGTCTTTGCATTTCCCTTGGTGCCCTGTAGGTACCACACCGTGGTATGGTCGAGTTCTAACTGGATGTGGGCAGTTTTGGGCAGACTTTGTCGAATTTTTTGGGGCACCCTCCATCTGGTCATGTGGACTTTCAGCTGTTGGAACCAGTTTTCTAACAGCACTTTGCCTTTTGCAAGTTCCTTCATTGTTACATTTTGGGAGAACGGTTTGAATCTCCACATATGAAATTTTGTGGGTTCTTAAAATTGTTTATCCCCAACAGGGCACAAGGAGTAGATGAATATCCATATCATGAGGGATGGGAACCTTATAATCCCTCCCAACTCTTGGCATTTTTCAGAGATGCCTTTGAGCATGTCGACGACATACTCAACCCATCTGTATATTTTTCCTATGTCGGCAATGGTATCCACTGCCTCCAACATATCCATTTTGAGGTCGCTTCCTCGACATGTTGGTGTAAGTGTAGTGGCTATGATTTTAGGAACAATATGTGGCATTCACACTTGTATTTGGCTAATCATTATCCCTTTGGAGTTCCTGCCTAATGCTGATCCTGTTAGCTCCTCTACCAACCCTTCTTTTATTTCGACTGGTACTGGATCGCCTTGGTTTGATAATCCAGCCAATTTGTAGATTACTTCACTGGAGATTTCGACTAGTTTGTCAAAGTAAAACCTATTGTTGTGGTATCGAATTATGATAAATTTCACCTCTTTTTCCTTTGTGCCTCCAAAACTAGCCATGAGCAGTGCATTTATGTATTTTACAATGGTACTGTGGTTTATTTTCTCTGCGGCTATGGTAGGCTTTTTGTCAACATAAGCCCACTCTTTAATCTCAGCCCATAGTTTCTCCCATGAGCCCTCCTGAACCTTAGCGTTCTTGATGTTTTTGAGTCTCCTCATCAATGGTGTCTCCACGGTCTGTAGTTCTTTCGCTTTGGTTGCAGCTCTGGTTTGTTTTGGTGCCATCTTGTCGGTTTGCTGGTTGAATTTACTTTGGTATTCTTGAATTTTAGTCATCTAGTTGCTAAGTTGCTCTCTCTTTTTAAAATGTTGTAAATGATCCTTTGGAAGTTCAGTATTTATAGTTGATGCGTTTGATGTTTTTGTAGATGGGTGTATTAATGGCGGATGTGATGGTCCAGCATGAACACTTGAGTTTTCATTAATGGCGATTTGATTTTGTCTCTTGTAGTCATGAAGGCATGATGGGACTTTCGAGGTCGTTGGTTGATGTTGATCCTGTGAGCAGTCAATGGTGTTATGTCGATGGGCGTGATGTTGGTTGTCATAGTGGTGATTTCCTGTCATACTTCTTTATGTATTTCGATCCTATTTTGATTTTTATAGCTTTTGTTTAACCATTATGGTCGTTATATGTTTTTTTTTTCCAGACTTGTTTAGTTTCTATACCATTTTAGTTGGGCACCATTAACAAGTTTCCAAAATACTATGCCTTGTAACGTCCTTAGTCGGACTGATCCGTTGGCATGTATCTCTTCGACAACATAGGGTCCCATCCATTTTGTATGTATCTTTTTGGGTTTTCCTTTTACCCGATTGTTGTATAGTAAGGCAAGGTCTCCTACCAACAGGTTTTTGTTTTTTATGTTTCAATCGTGCCATGCCTTTTGTTGTTGTTTCTGGATTTCCTGATGTTGTATTGTGATTAGTCGGTGTTATTTAAGTTTACTTAGTTGCATTAGTCGGTCCCTTCTTCCTTGTTCAACATTGACATGTAAAATATCGGTGATAATAGGTGTCTGTTGTCGAAAGTGTAGTTGAACTACTGCTTCTTGTCCATAAACTAGTCGAAATGGTGCTTGGTCGGTTGAACGCTTGTATGCTGTTTTGTATGCCCATGGTACTGTAGGTATATTTTCATCCCAGTAGTCCTTATCAGTGTTACATATTTTTGTTAATCCTTTTGTTAATGTTTTGTTAAATGCTTCAATTGCTCCATTCGATTGAGGGTGGTAAGCTGTACTCCGACAGTGGTCGATTTGGAACTGATCTATTAGTGTTTTAATAGTTTTATTAATGAAGTGTGTTCCCTGGTCATTGATTAGGGTTAGTGGAGATCCAAATATGGTAATGATATTCTCATAGATAAACTTAGCAGCTATCTCACTGGAACATGTGTCGACTGGTTCTGCCTCTGCCCATTTGGTTATGTACTCAACTGCAGTTATTATGTACCTTGCACCTGTTCTTTTTGCTGGTATGGGAAATGGTCCTATGAAGTCGATAGCCCAAATTTCAAATGTTAATCTTGGATTTACTGATATCAGGGTAATTTCTGTACTAGGAAGGGGTCGATCCAGCCGTTGACATCTGTCACATTAGCTTACAAAAATTTTACAGTCTTTGTAAAGTGTCGACCACCACAACCCTGATTGTTGGATTTTCTTTGCAGTTGTGTCTGCTTGGAAATGTCCTCCAGCAGGTCCATAATGTGCTTCATACATAATATTATTTCTTTCATGTTCTAGTACACACCTTCTGAGGATGTCGTCTAAACCCATTTTATATAGGAATCCATTTATGAGACTATATGGTGCAGCTTTCATGGATAAGATTTGTTTCTTCTTCGTATTCATGCCTTCTGGTGCTTTTCTGTTTTCTAAGAACTGTGTTATTTGCTCCAATTCTTCTATGACTACTTCTATTAGAAATAGATGTGCATCCGGTAAGTCATCTTCAACTCCTATCGGTTCCTCTCCTGTGTCGATTCGGGATAAATGGTCGGGACCGACATTTAACTTACCTGGTTTGAAGACGACTTCGAATTCGAATTCTTGGAATAGAAGTAGCCATTGACAAATTATTCCATGGTGTAGAGGCTTATTTACGAGGTATTTTAGTTCTTGGTGGTCGGTGTAAAAGATAAATGGATTAGCTAGTAGGTAGTGTTGATATTTTTGTAGTGCAAAGACCATTCCTAATGCTTCTCTTTCTGTTGTCGAATAGTTTCTTTCAGCTTTATTTAGTTTTTTGCTACTGTAAACTATAGGGTAGTCCATTCCATCATCTCCTGTCTGAGTTAGGATTGCTCCTATTTCTAGGCCTGATGCGTTGATGTGTACATGGAATTTGGTCGACCAGTTTGGAAACCTTAGGATGGGTGCTTCAACTAGATTTATTTTTAGTTTTTCAAATGATATGTTGCAATCCTCTGTCCAGTCGAACTCCTGATCCTCTCTTAGCAATTCTTCCAGTGGGTATGTCATATTTGAATAGTGTCTTATGAATTTTCTATAATATCCTATATGACCAAGTAGTACCCTGACTTGTTTTGGATTCATCGATGGTTTTAAGTCGAGGATGATTTTTATTTTTGCGAAGTCGACTTTAATACCTTCTTTATAGACAATGTGTCCCAATAGTATCCCTATAGGATTTAGAAATATGCACTTTTTGATGTTCAAAGATAGTTGGATTTGTCTGCATCATTCTAACATAATCCTTATCCATTTACAATGGTCTTTCAGTGTAGAGTATATTGTCCAATCGTCGAAATATACTGCCATTGTTTTGTAAATGTAATCCTGAAATGTTTTAACCACAATCCTTGAAAAGACTGCAGGTGCATTTTTAAGTCCAAAAGGCATAACCCTATAAGAAAATGAGCCAAATTCACATACGAATGTTGTCTTTTTCTGATATTATTTTGCTATTGGTACTTGATTATAACCTGAGAATGTATCTGTAAATGAGTAGCATTCATGTCCTGCGACCTCATTTAAGATTTCATTTGCATAAGGAGTTGGAAATGGGTCTGTTAATGTAACTTTATTGAGTTCTCTGAAGTCGACACAGATCCTTACCTTGGTTGGATCATGTTTCTTTGGTTGAACCACCATTGGACTTTCCCATTCTGATTGGTCAATATGGTAGATAATACCTGCTGCAAGCATGCTATCAATCTCCTTCTTAACTATCTCTTTGTATTTATGAGCTAGCTTATATGGTCTTTTCTTCATGGGTTGAACATCAGGTTTAATGTCGATTTTCATTTCACCCATTTCATGGACTAAACCTTTGAGATGTTTATAATCTCTGGCAAATACATCCTGAAATTCTTTTAATAAGTTCACTATTTCTATTGTCTGTGCTTCAATCCAGTAGTCTCCAATTTTTGCTATTTTTAGTCGATCATCATTTGATATGTCAACTTTTTTGATTTTCACTTTAGCGTCTAACCATTCAGGGGCTTTTGTCTCATTGATTAGTCGACTCCCTTCTTTAAACTGTGAAAATGTAGCAGGAAATTCTGCTGTAGTCATTCGGTCGATGTCTTCCTTGTCGGTTGTCTCGACTTTGAGTACTGTGCAAATTGGTTTTGTTGTTTTGGCATGGTTTGATTTCCATCTAAAGCTTTTCCCTTCCAAATTTTCATTTTCCATTTGTAGTCTTGTTGATTGTGGAATTGTCCTGGTTTGTATATTATTGCATTTTGTTGTCGGTCGGTGGTGTTTTAGGGTTTTGTTTTCTGTCGGTTGTACAAATTTTTTGATCTGTTTTTCCATTTCGACCAAATTATCATTTTGGGGTACAAAGTTGAAGTCTTTGATAAAATTCTCTTTGAGTTCACGCCATAGGAATGTTTCACCTTGAGCTTCTTCCATTTTGTACCATTTGTTTGATAAGGTGGAGAGTGTTGATGGGAATAGGTGTGGCCATGTACGTTCATCTTTATATCCAAGTCTTATCCATTCTTTTTCACATGTCTTTATGTGGTTTTCTGGATCTTGTCCTTAGGTAAATATAGGTATCTGAGCCTGGTTGGTCAACTTCTTTCCTCCAAATCTTTCTACAAAATAAGTTGAAGTTGTTGTCCATGTCTGCAATCTTGACTGATGGGTATCCCACCATCTAGCAGCTTGTCCTGTAAAAGTTTCCACTAAGCTTTGTAGTCGGCCATGTTCGCCAATGTTCCTAGATACTTTCTCTACGTGCATAACTGGTGATTCTCTTTCTTTATATCTTGGGATTTTTGTGATATTTATATTTGTTGGTTTCAAGGTGGGATATTCCCTAGTTTTCTTATCAAATATTTTTGGGATGATGGACACCACAAAGCATTGTCTGACTGGTTTCTTCTATACTTTTTGAACGGTCCAGCATCCTCTTGCTTTTGTTTCATAGTTTTCAACCTCCCAATCATATAGTTCTATGTCTAAATTGTATCCTACTAAGTCTTGGTTTCCTAAGTAAAGTTCACCATATATATTAGGTTCTGTGTAATCTTCATTATTCTGTATCTGATATAGTTGTAGGATGTCAACTTCTTCATCAATTGGTTCTGTCCGAGGTTCTCCTTGGGATGGGTGGATAGGTACTATGACTTTTTGTCCATTCCCTTTTAATTTTATTCTTTCTTTGTCTAAGGATATCGAGGCTTTCATTTTTCTCCGCCAAGGTCGACCTACTAACGCTGGGAAGGAGTTGGATCCTTCCTTAGGGTCAATAAGTTCAAAGTCGACTTTGGTCGATATTCCTTTTATCGTTGTGTCAACATTTTTCCAGGCTCCAATAAGTTCAATTAGGCCTTGGTCGGCTAGTTTCAGGTATATGCCTGACTCGTATAATTGAGGTCTGCCTAACTGTTCCCATGTGTCTCGATTCATAATATTTACTTGTGATCCGAAATTGAGCATGACTTGTCGGACATGGTATCCTTCAATTTCTAGGTCAACAAGTGGGTCGGCATCACTTTTATCTTTTTGGTTTAGACTGCAAATACTCTTTGTTTGTTTTTCTGTGTTGTTGTTGTGTTTTATTTTATACAACAAGTCGATGAATTGAGATATTGTTTTATCTGTTTGTACTAAGTGTATTAACTCTTTTACTGTGTTGTGTCGGTTGTCATCAACTTCTTCTTGTCGGGAAAATTATTTAAATACATTTGTTGCATCTTTATATATTTGTTTTTCTTTAACTGAGTTAGGATAAACATTCTTTTCTTTTATTTTGCTTATTCGTGGGTTATCATTCCCAATTTTTGTCTGTTGTTGGGTTACTATATGCAGATTCTTTGTATTAATTATATCATGTTTTTGCACACACGACAAGACATTAACATTTTTCTTCTTATTTATTTTTTCAAGCATAGTAGGGCAATCCTCTAATGAGTGATCCCCTACTCCACAACTAGTACAGAATTTAAGTCAGTTCTGTTGTTGTATGGGCAGTGTGCATCTTGGTGTCCTTCCTTGTAACAGGTGAAACATTGTATGGGCCGACGTGGTCGGTTGTCTCGATTCTCGGAGAATCGACTTCGACTTCCATATCCTCCACATCGGTTGTCGAAGCGGCGTTCGTATCGACAACCTTCGTATCTTTGATTATTCTAGTTGTTTTGTGCATTGTTTCATTGTTCATTGTTCTATGCGACTGCATTAGTCTGGTAGACTACGTCATAGTTCTGTCGATTTTTTAGGTTTAGATGGTAGTCGGCCATGGCATGATTCTTTGTTTCGCAGATAGCGCACCAAGATGCTTTGCCATTTTTCATGTTAAACAGGCAATATTTTGTCGTGTGATCACCACGGTCTTGGAAAATGTCGCAAAAACACTTTGTTTGCACAAATTGAACATCCTGTAGGCTGATATCCTGTCGACAGTTGTCTTTTGAATGTTTGGCCATTGAAAATTTCTTGCACCAGATATCTTGGCTCTTAAGGTTTAGCTCTTTCAATTATTTCTGCATGATCTCAAGCTGTTCCTCCAGTTTATGATCCGTGCGGTATACTGGAATATCTTCATCCATTTCTAGTTGTAGAGCTTTAGTAAGCGCATCTTCATAAGTTTTGAATGTCTCTAGACTTATGTACTGATGAATTTTCTGTGATAGACCTATTTTTATAGCTCAAAATAACACATCTCTTCCTGTGACCACTTTCCCATGATTTTGTCGCATGTCGACACTTCCATGACGACACTTCATGAAATTCACTCAAAGCCACTAAAAAAACACCTAACTTGGAGGACCCATATCTTGAGTTCTGTAACTCCATTTGACCTCATCTCTACACCATTGGAAAGGTATCCGTGTTATATAAAACTTTCCAGAAGACACCAAAGTCTGAAAATGCCTAGAAATATGCTAAAATGAGTTTTTGAGGTGTACACGACTTTCCCTTAAGGAAACCCCCATACGTATGTGACTTGCTATATATAATAGTTGTGTACGCCTTAAATACATGAATTTTCTACATTGCAACCTACGTGTACTCCTCATGTACGTGACTGTTGTCTCTGCAACTCGTGTATGCCTCCTGAAAATGTCAAAAAACACATCTTTTGAAATTTGGGTAGTTTGGGTAGTTATGCAACTGACTCCTTCAGTTGTAACTACTTTGTCTTCGCCCCTAACTCTTCCTTAACCATATAAATAGAGGTAGGGATGTCCATGATAAGAGACTTGAATCTTTGCATTGTTATGCTGGAGGATTTGGAGCTCTCTTTGCCCACATCTTTGCCCTAGAGATCATCCACTTGTGTTGCAGAGCTTGGAGGCTGAGTTTCTTGGAGAAGAGAAGTAACAGAACCAGATCAATATTTTGTGAGGTGCCAAACTTGAAGAGAAGGTATACTTGTACTTATTTTCAAGATTAATAAAGATGTGATGTCCTTCTTCTTCCCAAATCATTGTTTAATGTATGATTGAATCTCTGTTTATGATCAGATGTTGATGTTAATCAGATTATTATTTCATGTTTCTTTGATTATCATTAATTTATATGTGGTCATATTGGTTTGAGGAAGGTATAATTCATTTTGCACGTCTCTTGGAGCAAGAGGAGCAAGAAGAGAAAGAAGAGGATTAAAGGGATGCTTGGATCAACCTTCATTTGGCTAAGGTATGAACCATTCTAATCTCTGAAACTTGTTTATATATACTTGCAAAACCATTTGCATCCACCTTTCAACCCCAGTACGTTGATGGCCTCTTAAACCCTAGCCATAGGAAACTTTCCTTTACAATAGAATTGGTGACTCCGCTGGGGAGAGCCTCATCTGTTTGGGGTTTCTCTATCTTTCTTTTAGTATTTTGCATTGTTGGGAACACTTTATAGGTCTGATAGCATATTGCCCCTGCCTTCCTAAGGCATTTTTTGACCTTTTTTGGGATTTTTTCCACCCATACACGAGTTGCAGACTGAACAGTCGTGTGTCTGGTTTGGTACACATGAATTTATATACTGTCAACCCGTGTACGATACATGACTTGTCAGTGGTACAACCTGCATGTTCTTGTACACGCGACTTGCTGTATTGTCAACCCGCATATGACATGCGACCTGTCAGTAGTGAAACTCGTGTATGCCCCTTTAAACAAGGTTTTTCCCTCTTTTGTGGTCTTTCTTCTGTTTGAAGGTTGTTTGGTAGGTATTTTGGTGTCCTCTACAGGTGCATGACTCCAGGGAGTTAATGCCATCCCTTTTGGTTGTTCTTTATATATGTGGTAAGCCTTTTTTATAGCATTAGGGTTTTCTCTTTGCTCTTTTCCCCCACCTCCTTTGCTTGGCATGATTTTTTGGTTTATGTTTCTGGTCAGCCTATGTCAGTGATATTTGTCTAAGTTCAAAAGCTTGTTGGTGTTGGTTTCCTTCTTCTTCTGTTGGTTAACTTCACATGCCAAAATAGTTGACTTGTTTTTTATGCAAGCCTTCCTTCCAAGTAGGGTTTATGCTGACTTTAGTTCATTCTAGAGTTTGTTTGGTGGTTGTATAGTAGAGTTCCTTTTTCTTTGTTCTTGTTATTTGCATACTTTTGTTTGTAGGTAGTTTTTATTTTGTATTTATAAAATAAAAATAAAAAGAGCATATACTTGTTTTTGCTGCTTTCCCCCCACCTCCTTCTTTGGCTTGACCTTGTTGGACAAGGTACTGAGCAACCTCTATTTGTAGGTTTAGATTGATACTTGGGACTTCTTGAACTTTGTTTATGTTAGTCTTATTGCTCAGTCTCTTCATTCCAAAGTTGTTGGCTTCTTTACCTTTGTAATCCTTCCTTTCAAGAGAGGTTGATATCCAACTTTAGGGAAACCTAGGGTTTGTTTGTGGGGTGTAGAGTAGTTGTCTATTTGCTTTGCTTATAGTACTTTCTTGCATTAGTTGATAGGTCGTTGTTTCTTTTTCATTTATAAAAGAAAAATAAAAAAACACATGTTTGCTTTATATGCATGTAGATTAGGTTTTTAGTCTAGATTGCATGGCATATCATTGTTTTTGAAAAAAAAAGAAAAAGAATTTGATCTTTTCTGGCTTTCAAGTTTTCTATTTTGAAAAAAAAGAAGAGAATAGTTTTTGCTTTTTGCATTTCATTTCTCTTTGCCTAGTCATTTTGTTTCAACTTTGGGTCAAAACACCACATAAGTTTCATGCCATTTACCCTCTGACTAAAAACAACCCTTAAAATAAACGATATAATTTTAAAATTATTAGTAAGTTTTATTTTATAGGGTCATACACCAACTAGCTTAGGCTAGACTTGTGGGATAGGGAGTTTAAACTCCCCACAAGTGTTTAATTTTAGACGTAGTTGGCCAATCGCTAGGTAAACCCTTTTCTACATTGATTGTATCTAGGAATATCCTCTCAAATGGGAGTTAAGCACGAGGCCTCGTGGAGGCTTGGACTGAGGAGACAACCCTTCGATTCCTTGTCAAGGCGTAGACCAAGGTTTTTGTGCATCTGGGGATTTTGTCTTAGACAGGGTTTTGGGCTTTGCTACCCTGCCCATGTGTACGAACTAGGCTTGTGACTATCCCCCCAGACTATCAATATAGTTAAGGTAGCCTTTAGTCTCTTTGACATCTAGGGTTCATACGCAAGTACACTGGAAGGCTATTTCTGATTGACCTTGGACGGGCTTGGAAGGTAACCTCGGTAGAAGGTGTGGGAGGGTGGTGGGTGATTCCTCCACTTGTGCCTAAGAAAATCTATAAGGACGCCAACTAACTGTCTTTCAGCTTTATTTTGGAAAGCGTATCTTATACCTGTTTGTTTGTTTGGCTTTAGGATTTTTTAGTGAGTGTTGTGTGGTTTGTCTGTACTTAGTCTACCTTCATGTGTGTGCTTGGTACTTTTGGTTTCCTATTGACCTTAGACTTTGTCTCCTTGTTTGAAACTATGGCTAGCACCCCTTTGAACACCAACCAAGAGAACTCCATGCTGGGAACTCCTTGTACTATTCCTCTCATAGGGGATGTTGGTGTTCCCTTGATGGCCACCCTGAATCTTCCTGGATTAACCCTAGGGCTACCGGTGTGGTTGTTTTCCACTCCAACTGTCCTGAATGCTCCTAATGCTTCTCAAGTAAGCTCCATATATCAAGGGCATCAAAACATTGCTTCCCCTTCACCTATAGTTGATTCTCCTCCTCCTTCTACTTCATGCGGTGAAAGTACTGATACTAGTAACCGGCAGTCTAAAAGGAGTAAAAAAAGGAGGAATAGGAAGAAGGAACATAAGCAAGGGGGAACCCATTCAACCTCTGCAAGTCAAAATGAACCTCACCACCCAGCCTCTGTGGTTCATGCTGGGTGCACTTATCCAACCTCTGCAGGTCATGTTGGATCTAAGCACTCAACCTCTACAAGTCAAGTTGATCTTCACCATCTAGCCTCTGTTGATCATGCTGGTGGGATCCTTCCAACCTTTCCAAGTCACGTCGGATCTAGTCACTCATCCTTTGCAGTTCATGCTAAGGGCACCCGTTCAACCTCTGATGTTCAAGTTGAACCTCCCCATCCAACCTCTATAAGTCATGTTGGATCCATCCACCTAGCCTCTGAAGTTCATGATGGGGGCACACACTCAACTGCTGCAAAGCATGTTGATCCTAACCATTCAACCTCTGTTGTTCATGTTGGTGGTGTCCATCCAACCTATGAAGGTCATGTTGGACCCAGTCTCTCAGCCTCTGCAAGTCATGCTGGGAGAATTCTCTCAGCCTCTGTGGTTCATGCTGAAGACAATCCGTCAACCATTGCGAGTCGTGTTGACACTGTTGAAAAGACTACCCGTTCAAAACACAAGCCCAAGTTTCCTTGTAAGCTTTGTGAGGGAGACCACCTTACTTATAAATTCCCTTTTATCGCTGAGGTGCGAAGAGTTTGGTTTCATGGTCATCTCATTTTTGAACATCCTGAAGTCTCTCAACAACCAGCCTCTCTTAGTTAGGTTGGACCTAGTCACCCAGCCTCTGGTGGTCATGCTGGGGGGAAAATCTCAACTTCTGTAGATCATGTTGAGAGAAAACAGTCATCCGCTGCTAGTCATGTTGACACTGTTGAGAAAACTGGGCGTTTGAAGTGCAAACTTAAGTTCCCTTGTAAGCTGTGCGAGCGAGATCATCTTACTCACCAGTTCCTTGCTATCGTAGAGGTGCGAAGAATGTGGTCCGAGACTCAAGAATTTCCTTCTCCTGAATAACCTATAGTTTCTCAACAACCTACTCAACCTTTGGTTGATCAAGTGGTCGAACCAATGTCAAATTTGGTCGATCCCACTCTTCTTTCGGAGAGTGATCCTGATGTGATTAAACCAATGTCATCTTTGTCCAATCCCACTCTCCCTTTAAGAATGACTTTCACGAAGCGGTTGAGTCGATTCCATTGTCGATCAATCCCACTCTTCCTTTGGAGATTGAAGTGTCTGCTAGTCACATTTTCTTCACTGCCAGTTCAGAACTTACTGAACAAGGGGGCACTGAACTCATTTCAGATCAACCCCCACCAAGCTCTCGGATTGCTTCCTTTGATTGGGATAGCCTAGTTGAGTCACGCCTTCCTTCTGATGCACCTTTCCAGATAAAGGTCAAAGTTGAACAATACACGATTGCTCCTTGTATTGTTGATGAAGGAGCCACATTTAGTATCTTGTCTGCTCGTGCTTGGCGAGGCATGGGATCTCCCAGCCTTGTGTCGACTGCTAGTCAGTAATTGGCATTTGATAGAAGAACTTGTATAGCCTTGGGAATTCTTGCTCAAACACTTGTTACTTTGGGTGGGAAGACCGTCTTATTTGACTTCATGGTGATAGAAGACCCCTTGGACTTCAATATGATCCTTGGACGTGATTATGTCTATGCCATGCAAGCTGTGGTGTCAACATTATTTCATGTGATGTACTTTAATCATGGCAAAGAAATTGTCACTATCGATCAGTTGGATTTTCTTGATCCATCTCCTGACCCAACTAGAGACCAGGTCTTTCCTTTATCGATTCCCAGTGTTTCTATAGACACTACCACGCCACACATGAGATATGTGGCCTCATGTCCTTTGCCTTCAATTGCTACTGAGAAGCAGCCTCTGTTTTCATGCTTACCTTCTCAGGACTTGGTCCCAGTAGTTGACCAGGTGAGTCATTGTATACAGACTATGGAGCCTGCTCTCCACTCTGTTGATCCATTTGAAAGTTTAGACATGTGTCCTATCTCGGATGATCTCCTTCCTTCGGATGAAGTCTTCCTAGAATATTTGATACAGTCTGACCTTTTTATGGATGTTGGTTCAGTTGTGACTAAGTCTAACCCTGATTTTCCTAGTAATCCTGAGCTTTCTTCTTATGTTGGTCTTGTTGAGTCTTTTGACTCTTCCTTTGAACAGCAAGTCAGTGATCCTGATGAGTTTGATTTTTCTTTTGAATTTTTCAACTCCTGTGATACCGAGTTCTCTTGCAGACTCTATATCCCTTGTTGATTTTTTCTCTCCTTCTGAGGTTCATATTATTGATTATAAACCCTCAGATATTGGCACTATAGAGTGCTCTTTCATTGATTCTTCCTTGACTACATCTTTTGTAGAAGATAGCAAAGCCGCATGTGTTTTTGCCAAAGTGACCTGCATCATATATTTTCATTAGAGGAATTTTGGGGTCTAAAATGGGCCTCCTAAGGAAAATAATAAAATAATAGTTAAAATAATAAAATAATATTAATTAATTTTGGAGGAAGAAAGAAAAAAACTACTTTTGGTGTTCGTATTTTCGACATATCTCCTTGTGTTTTTACTCAAATTTCGATCGGGAGAGCTTGTTGGATGCGGAATTTGATTCCGCATCCAACGAGTACCCACACTTCATACTTTTGATGGACCCCGCTACCCCAAAAACAAGAAATACCTGAAAAAACGTGA
>LPNX010159368.1:79024-133792 GCA_001517045.1 Pseudotsuga menziesii | reverse complement strand
AATATTGTCATATATAAAATATAATTTTATTTTTATAAAATACATTATATCATTTAAAATTAATTATTAATAAAAATTATATAAATGCATATTACATTGTCAATATTAAATTTTTATTTTGAAATCAATTTTTATAATCAAACCTTCTATGTAGCAAAACTTGGAATTTTTCCAAGTACTTTGTAAGGAAATTATTTGATGTTTTGATTGAGGTCAGAAGAAAAGCCTCTCTAAATAAGAACGGGACCATTTTTAGGATTGGTCCTAAAATCTAATAAGTCCAAAATGAGATAGTGTTCAAATGGTTCCCAACAATGCACTTTTTGACATTGAAAAAATTTATCATCCACATAAAATAATATTTTTATTTTTAATATCAAAGATTTAAGCCCATGTAGATTAGAGCAATTTGTAACCATTAATTAAAACAAAAAGTTGTAAATGAAAGATCACATATTCAAATTCCTTATAGATACTTAAAAAAACATTAAAGATTTAGTATTAATCTATAATTATAACTTTAATATGCATATAATATAAAATACGTATTAAATATCAGAATGAAACATATAAAGTATTCGTGAGATGTAGAACACTTGTGGCGGGGTATGGTTAAGACACCCCCTAAGCGGAAAGGTCGCTGGTTCTAATCCCGCGGATACAAAAAATCCAACCATGTTAAGGGATGGTGCAGTCCAGGCTGAGTGCGATCCCTGGGTGATTTTGACGGGTTAGATGCCCCTGGTTTGTGGTAACTTAGCCAATGGAAAACTTGCTAGTCAAAAAAGTCATTATAAAGTCATTACAGTCTTTCAAAAAACAATTAATCAATGGCGGGGTTAAAAGAATTACAAGTGAAGTGGAATCATAACCTGTGTGTAGAATTGAGCGTAGATTATATGTTGGTGGACAGAGCCAACCTTTATCAAATAGGCATCCGCTTACAACTTCAGGAAATGGGCTTTCCAGAAGAAACTCAATTGAAAGAAATGCGCTTCCCACGCGAAATTAAATTGAAGGAAAATAAAAGTAGGCAAGGCCAACAGCTTCACCACATTGATCAATAGTCCTGAAGGTGGAAAACTGAAGGCTGGAATAACCTGCATTTGCTTAAATCACTTTTCCATCTCTTTATCATAGGGTTATCTGAGCAGTTGATTTTTGCAGTAGAAGAGGCAGGTCTTGCTATCATAAAGAGTGATTGTTAATCGGAAGGAGTGCAGAAATCGGAGCACAGAATAATTGTCAGTGTCTTCGTTGTAATTTTTATTTTGCCTTTTATTTTCTCAATTTTATTTTTTATTGAAATTATTTTAAGTTTTGATTATATGATAATTAGTATGTTCTCTATATTAAATATTTATAATGATATTGTCATTTATAAAATATAATTTTATTTTTATAAAATACATTATGTCATTTAAAATTAAGTATTAATAAAAATTATATAATGCACATTACATTGTCAATTTCAATTTTTTTATTTTGAAATCAATTTTTATAATCAAAGGTTTATTCTGCAGCAAAACTGTAAGGAAATTATTTGATGTTTTTATTGAGTCGAGAAAGAAAGCCTGTGTAAATAAGAATGCATGGGACCATTTTTAGGATTGGTTATAAAATATAATAAGTCCAAAATCAGATAGTTTTCAAATGGTTGCCAACAATTCACTTTCACTTTTTGACATTGAAAAAAGTTATCATCAACATAGAAAATAATATTTTTATTTTATTTTATTTTTAATATTAAAGATTTAAGCCCATAGAGATTTGAGCAATTAGTAACCATTAATTAAAACAAAAAGTTGTAAATGAAAGATCACATATTCAAATTCCTTATAGATACTTAAAAAGAACATTAAAGATTTAGTATTAATCTATAACTATAACTTTAATATGCATATAATATAAAATTCTAAAATTTTAATTTTCGATTCAAATACTTATTAAATATAAGAATGAAACATATAAACAAGAATTCATAAAATTCTAAAATTTTAATTTTCAATTCAAAGACCTATTAAATAAAAGAGTGAAACATATAAACAAATATTAATGTTTTTTAATAAATTATACACACATCCATCCACATCATAGTATTAACATCTAAATGGCCACACTCAACAACTAGAGGAAGAATGATGCCAAAGCAAGAAGGATTTTAGTGGACTCAATTAGAGACCACTTGGTTCCTTAGATCTCAGAAAAGACGACAACGAGGAAGATGTTCAAAACCTTGAAGAAACTATTTGAACACAGTAGCATCAATGTGACTCTCACATTGAGGAATCAATTGCCGAATATGAAGATGACAAAGTCCGAGAATATTGCCTCATATTTCATGAGGATAACTGAGCTCTAGGACAAGCTAAAGTACAAAATCAAGGTGGTTAAACAAAATCAGTTGTGAGATCGAGGTGGTTATACAAAATCAAGGGGAAGTCAGTTGTGAGATTGAGGAATATACATTTACATCTCACAAGAGGAATATACATTTACATCTCATAACCTAGACAAAATAGAAATAAATACATGTTCTTCAATCCTAGGCATGCATGTCTTCCAACTGAACTAGGAGGTGTATAGATTCTTCCTCCATTTCCTTTATTCCAAAGCTTGGGGTACATTGGAAATGGATACAGTGATTCATCTTCATCAGATTGTCCATATCGATTATGAACCCATCAACTTGATTTATTTTCTTTCGAATAGTACTTTATATGTCTTCCATTCTCGATTCCACCATAAAGTAAGACTAAGCGATATGTCTAATGGAATCCTGCTACCTTGGCATGTTATCATATCTCTATCGCAACATGTGCTTAAAGTATGAAAGCTCATTCTAAAATAGGTTGAAAGTATCTCTTCATATCAATATTTCCAAGAAATTCTCATTGTCAACCTTCTCAAGGTCTTCCCTTTATCATCAATTTCCCTTCACTCCCAGAAGGAGGTCGTTACTTAGGCATGAAGAGTTTGAGACTATGCAGGAGAGATTGCTTTCACGGTCACCAGAAGGAGGGGATGAGATAGGATAATGTATATTCCATAGTTCAAATGGTTCCATTATCTATATCAAGAGCTATGTTCTTGTATATTGCTCTTCACAATAGTAGTAATGGCCCTCTATCGCCATTCTCCCCAAATTAACTAGGTTTCCCATCACTTCCAAGTTGTGGAGCATGAATTCTATTGACCTAAAGCATGTTAGTACTTTAATATCTTCCTAGATATTTTAATATTCACCACCATACACACTCCTTTCCTCATCCTTTTTCCATGTTCCATGCATATGGAGGGTAGGTCCTCTACCCCCTTCCTACCCCTCTACACTTTGAAATAACCTTGACAATACTAAAACATTAATTAATTCAAGTGATGGCCAAAACCCTTGGTTTTTTCCCTTCATAAAGATATAAATATTTCATCTATATTGTAAAAATGTTTGTTGCTCAACATATAATCTAGATGGAGATCAGTGGCCACCCACCTATTCCACTGGCTTAAAACAATTGTCCATTGTGGCAGTTTCCTAGTTATTTTTCTATGGTTTTTCGGGTCCCAAACTTCCGAAGCTGTTTTGAGGCCCTAAACAACGTTTTTTTGGCATCGAATGGTATGGAAAATACGAGTCTAATCTAGACTTGATATTTGTTGTTACGGGATGTAAATATCTGATAGATCTTTGCAACAAATTATCAAGCACTCAAATCGAAGATCGTATGCAAAAGTTATGACCCCGAGAAGTTGTTTGTTTAACTTACTACCTTGGGGCCACAAAATTTATGGCGGTTCATCTTCTAGGGTTATGTTTCGGAATTTTTGGGTTCTCGCCCTCATTCTTACTATAAATAGGACCCTATGGTCTCCTTTTGTATTCAAATTTGCATGGATGACCGTAGCAGTCACATCTCTTCTTAGAGATAGCCATTGCCATTCTAGCTGTTGTATTATAGTCTGTTCTATTTCCTCCATTTAATAGAATATGTGTTTACTGTATATTTTTTATCTTTGCAAAATTTCTGTGATTATGATTCCATATTTGTTCTTTCATTTCATTCACACATAAATCCGGATCAGTGGTATTAGAGTAATCTGCTCATTGATTGTTTCTCGGTGCATGTCCCCGACGAGGTCCAGGTATAGAGAGGTTGGTCTCGAACTAGTTTCACTTTATCACTCTTTCCGTCCCAAACGGCCTCCCATGGAGAAAGAAAAGAGAGACGACGAAGCAGGAGATCCTATCAAATCATTGCTTGAGGAATCCCTCACACGACAGAGGAACAAGATGATGGACAATTTCTCCCAAATCCTTCTACAAATGTCGACAGCCGCAAGTTCATCTTCAATGAGAAGCTGATTCGTGAATGCAACTCCCTTCAAGGTACAAGTTAACTTTGATATTCCTTTATTTGAAGGCCAGATCGATGCAGATGCCCTAGATAATTGGTTGAATGTTCTAGAAAGAAATTTCTCTGTCCACAATTTCTTCGGCATGGAAAATATCACCTTTTCTCTCCCTAAGGAAGTCCCCCATGTCTAAAATTGGTGGGGTGCTTATTGGGAGAAAAACTCTTCAAACAAGTCTGGAATGTTTGAGACAAATCCCACTTGGGGTTCTTTCATAGATGCCGTCAAGGAACAATACTACCCTGTGTGAAACTATGATGACCAGTACACCAAATGGACTATCCTGTGTCAAGAGAGGGACTAGACGATGTCAGAGTACACCAACAAATTTCATACCTTGTGCACAAAGTTGGGTATTAAGGACTCTGAGCGGCACCTTACTCTGAAATATCACATTGGTCTACATCGGTACATCCGAACTGAGATGGAATTCTTCGACATCTCTTCACTTGGATCTGCCTATCGATATGTTGTCAAAATCGAGGAGAAATTTAAAAAAAAATGAACGAGACTTTGGACCTACGAATCTACTGCAGAAACAAGGCAAGGGAAACCCTTTCCCGCAGAACACAGGAAAAGGAAATGACAACCAGTCCCCGCCACAAGAAAATAAGGGGGATGGAAAGACAAAGAAGGACATTGGGAAGCAGTGTGAATTTCATAAAATCCCTTGGCACAACACCAATGAATGTCGCTCAAAGTAGTCATTGGTGGCCGAGATCAAATATTCAGAATCATATATTGATTCTGATTCCGAACCCAATGCCACAGTTGTAGACAATGGGACTCATATCATTGACGCATACCCCACTGCCACTATTGCTACCGCACAGATTCAACTAGAGGATCCTGAAGATTTAGAGGAAAAGGAGCGCTTCTTCCACTCGCATATGTGGGTGAAGGGAAACACACTACATTTTGTTGTTGATAGTGGAAGCCAAAAGAACCTGGTCTCAACAGAAGTCGTCAAGAATTTGCGGCTTTCGACAACACCACACCCACAACCCTACAACATCGGTTGGCTAAGCCAAGGATGAGGTATTCGCATTAATCAACAATGCCTCCTACCATATGGCTTCAAGACTTTCAAAGACGAGGTACTATGTGATGTGGCCCCACTTGAAGTCTGTGATGTTCTTTTAGGAAAAACATATATTTGGAAGCGTCATGCTGTATATGAGTCATGGACTTGCAGTGTCAATGTTACTTTGGGAGGAAAACTCTATCAGATACCAGAGACAGTTGCACCTAACACAATCTCGCAAGGTAGGAAGATAAGCTCCCGCATCAAAAAATTATTCCTCTTCACAATTGTGTCTGAAGGAGAACATCAGATTACCTCCACACCCTTAGAACAGGGTATCTCAGCTCATCAGACACAAGAAGAAAACAAAGTCCTTGTTTCCTCATCCATTCGAGTACCTCTACGATGCAAGGCCATGCATTCAAGTTTCTCCTCAAAAAACAAATCATCCACAAAACAATTACAACCCTCTCGGGATGCCAAAGAAATGCAACCTCTTCACTTCAACAAATGTCGCACCAGGAGATCAACTCAACACACAGTTTGAGATATGATACAGGATTCGACGCAATGGAGACCATTGCTTCCCAAGGAGGGAGGATTGATCCAGATGGAGATCAGTGGCCACCCATCTATTCCACTAGCCTAAAACAGTTGTCCATTGTGGCAGTTTCCTAGTTATTTTTCTACGGTTTTTCGGGTCCCAAACTTCCGGAGCCAATTTGAGGCCCTGAACACCATTTTTTTGGTATCAAATGGTCTAGAATATATGAGTCTGTTTTGGACTTGATATTTGCCATTTTTTGATGTGAATCTCGGATATATATTTCCAACAAGCTATCGAGCACCCAAATCGGAGATCGTATGCAAAATTTATGACCCCGAGAAGTTGTATGTTCAACTTACCACCTTAGGGCCGCAAAATTTATGACGGTTCATCTTCTAGGGTTATGTTTTGGAATTTTGGGGTTCTCTCCCTCATCCTTACTATAAATAGGTCTCTTTGGCCTCCTTTTGTGTTCATCTTTGCACGGATGAGTGTAGCAGTCACATCTCTTCTCAGAGATAGCCACTACAATTCTAGCTGTTGTATTGCAGTCTGTTCTATTTCCACCATTTAATAAAATATGTGTTTACTGTATCTTTGTTATCTTTGCAAAATGTCCGTGATTATGATTTTGTATCTATTCTTTCATTTCGTTCACACATAAATCCGGATCAACATAGTAGACATTGATACCTTTCCAACAAGTGGCTAGATGCATTATTCCACTTTCTTCCTCTAATTTAATAAACCAGAGAGCAACAATTGCCCCTCTTGCATAAGTTTTTTTAATTCATGTTTTCATAACTATGGATCTCATAAGTGTTGAGTCTATGTCCCCAAAATATCTGGGTATATTTTTTTGGCATTTTGAAATATGAACTTTGTGGAGGCCTCTAGGTTCTCAATCTACCTATGGGAAAACACATCGTAAAATCATAAATTTGGCCCAAAACTTGTTTGTGATACTCATTGCGATTAAAAATTCATGTGTTATGCTTAGAATAGGCTGGATATAAAAATTACACATGTGGCTTTTACCAGCCCCTTGATTTCATCACTTCATGTGTCATTCTCACAATGCTTGATGTTGTGTTTTCAACATTATCTATTCAAATCATGTGAAGCAACAATGACGATTGCATGATTATGAGATTTTATTTTTAAACATACATCAAGATAATTGTTATGAGATTCAAATCCATGTTTTTCATTTATTTGCATCATTCCCATGTAGAAATGTTGTTAAGCCCTTTCCTTCTTGTTAGCTAGATACCCAACTATTTGTACATTATATCATGTCACTCAATAAATGATTATCTCATGAAGTTGTCTTTCATCGTTTCTTATGGAAAAAAATGTGAATACCTACACACATTGATCTGATCCTAGGGTGATCTTGAAAACAATTGAAAACTCACTTAAACAAAAAGGATCAATATAGAAGGATTTTTTTATTGATTCACTGATTGCTTACAAAAAGGTTTGAATCCATGTGTGCATGTTAATCTTTATAATGTGTCATTATTATTTATCATATCCATATAATGCATATAATAAACATAATGTGGAAAAAAAATGATGCGTGAAGAAAAATCAAGACAACATTACACATTTGAGAGACGCGTTGATAACATATCACCAGACCCCCAACTACGTCTTCAAGCTCGATCAGGTCGAACCGCTTCATTATATTCCTATGAAATATTTTGGGACCTTTTCATCGATGTTTACATACAAATGTACCTTCTCCCTAACAAAGTGTTCAATAAAGCATCTTATGCAAGTGACCTTACTCCAGACTTCATGATGATAGCTTTCTTTGCATTTGCAAGCTCTACATAGCTCTCTCAAAAATCCTTCTAAGCTTTGAGCCTCGAGATAATATTACAATCTCTAAACGGGTTCCTTA
Organism: Pseudotsuga menziesii; assembly: GCA_001517045.1. Classification (NCBI taxonomy): domain Eukaryota; kingdom Viridiplantae; phylum Streptophyta; class Pinopsida; order Pinales; family Pinaceae; genus Pseudotsuga; species Pseudotsuga menziesii. The sequence continues at coordinate 125,902 of LPNX010159368.1, read as the reverse complement.
AAAATTTATGGGGCTCCACAACATGGATGCAAAAATCCTCCTCTCAACATGGATGCCAAAATCCTCTTCATAGTATATGGAACTCCAATGGATCTCTAAACTGGATCCTGTGAAAGCATATAGAGTTTTCCCACCAAAATGGATCCCTAAAGCCTCTCCCCAACAACAATAGATAATTAGGTTGATATAGCTTAAGTTTCCCTTCCTTGGGCACTATTCATGTGAATCGAACTTAGCCCCATTTGGTTGGGCTAGTTACAACTTCTTTTGTAAACAAAGTATTTTGATTACAAATTGTTTAAAGATGACATGGTTTGTTTTAAACCATATGTCAATACATCTAATGTTACAACCAAACATAGCATAGGATTGGTGTCCACATTATACCATATGAAAAATATGACCCGAAACCAAATAAGCAACCAAATATATAATAATGCTATACGAAAAACCATGTGGGGTTCGTTGAGCTTGGTGGCATGTACCTACTTTGGAATATTCCAAAGTTTTAAATAACACATGATTTTAACCATTCCAAAGTCCAACCAATAGTTGACGCTAAACATAACCATCCACAATTTCACTGACCACCATCTAGTGCAAAAACGTCCTTGTCCCCGCAACAACAGTTTCATATTCTTTCTTTGTTGAAATATTTCCATTAGGATCACCCCAGTCCTGTTAGAATATTGGACAATACTGAGAGCGGGGGGGTGAATCAATATTACTAACTTTTATAACTTAAAAATTACAATTGAATTTTAACACACAGAATCAACAAGAAATATAGAACATGGATTTCATCGTGGAACCTAATTGGGAAAAACCACCAATATGTCCTATTACTGCAAAATTATATTTACAAATAGTTTCTACCCGCTACAACAGAAAAGGATGGTACCACATCCTATTTACCAACAACTACTGGAAGGACGATACAACCCCCTATTTTGTCAGCTACTACTCACATGATTCTATTACACCTTATTTAACAACTACTATTGGAAGGAGGCTACAACCCCCTGCAGGCTTGATGCTTGCTCTAGCTCCACCCTACCACCCTCTGTTTTTGTATGATCTTTAGATATGATTTATGATTTCTCTCTTTGATTTTACTTTTGTATCTAGCCACTACAAATTCATTAAACTGTATTGCTGAGACAATTTCTCTCACTCATCATTTTTGTCTATAAATACCCTCTAACACGTTTTTTGTGAGTGCATCTCTTCACTATTGCGCATTTTCATTCTTAGACCATGCCTCTTCATGAAGACTCAATTCTTCATTCTAACAATTCTTTAACTCTATTTAATTTTATCAGTCATAATTTCTGCTACGCAATTTTACCAGAATTGCGTCTCCACAATGATAATTCTTCACCATAAATTCTTCCAAATTTTCCTTTTCGCCTTCATCATTTTGCATGGCAGAATCCGGGTTGCAGAAACTCATATTACTTTATATTTTCCTTTTCTCCTTTCGCCTTCCGCATTCTGTAGGTTGGACTCTGGGTTGTGGAAACCCATATTACTTTATATTTTCTTTTTCACCATCCGACTCCCGCCTTTTGCATTCCGTAAGGATGACTCCGGGTTGCAGAAACCCGTATTACTTTATATTTTATTTTATGCCTTCCACCTTTCGCAAGGTGGACTCTGGGTTGCGGAAACCCATAATACTTTATATTTTTTTTTCGCCTTCCACCTTCCACCTTCCGCATTCCATAGGGCTGACTCCAGGTTGCGGAAACCCATATTAGTTTATATTTTCTTTTTTGCATTCCGTCGATTGTTTGCGGATTTTCTCCTGACCGTTGATTTGAAATCAAATGTGGATTTGCGCTATAGTATTGTGGATTGTTCTGCAGTCGTTGATCTCTTTACATATTCAATCCTAACCGTTGATCCATGATCATTTCCTCTTGCATCATTTTCATTTCTTTTTGGAATTGCTGAACTCCTATCGATCCTCTACCTCTTGCATCATGCTCAATTTTTTTTGTCATTTCTGAACTCCTTCGACATCAATTGACAACTTATTTTCAACATTTTTCCCCTTTGGCATTGATGGCAACATTTCCTTTTTAGTCAATTTTCTCCCCCTTTGACAACAATGGAAAAATATTTCTTCTAACAACTCCCCGTCTCATCATATCTTCCCCTGAGATTGCGCTTCCTCTTCTACAACTGTTGCAAGGAGATTATTCCCAAATTCCATCTAAGATGCTCAAAATATTCCTTGGGTAGTGGCTTGGTAAATATATCAACAATATGTTCTTTTGTTTCAACATACTCTAGTTTGACAACCTTCTAGGATACTGTTTTTGTTAGGAAGTGATATTTTATTCGTATGTGTTTTGTCTTGGAGTGCATGAACGAGTTTTTTGACATATTTATGACACTGGTAGTATCACAATTTATTATTATTGGGTGCTCATACTTCACAAGTAAGTCTTCTAGTGTCTCCTTCATCCAAATGACTTGGATGCAACATGACACAACAATAATATATTCGACCTTTGCTGTGGGGAGTGAAATGGAAGATTGGTTTTTACTTAACCATGAAACCAAATAATTTCCTAGGAAGAATGTTGCTCCACTGGTACTTTTTTGATCATCAACACTTCTTGCCCAATCTACATCAGTAAATTCTTTTAAGATGAAATCTCGACCTTTTGGGTACCATAACCCATACTCCATAGTACCTTTCAAATATTTGATTCTTGTTACTACTGTTACATGTGTTTCTTTAGGGCTTGACTGGAACCTAGAAACCAAACCTACAGCTTGCATCACATCTGGTCTTGTAGCTGTCACATATAGCCGGATTTCTATCATGGATCTATACATGGTATGATCCACTTCCAGAGACTCATCATCCTTACTTAATTTACAACTTGTGATCATAAGAGTACTAACATGTTTGGAGTTTTCCATCTTAAATATTTTAAGCATGTCTTTGATGTACTTAGTGTGAGAGATAAAGATTCCTGTTGTTTGTTTGGTAAACTTGTAACCCCAAGAAGAATGTTAGTTCACCCAACATTGACATTTTGAATTCCTTCTTCATTTCAGAAGCAAATTTTACAGTTAGTATTTGTAAATTGCTTCCAAATATGATGGCATCTACATAAACAACAAGAATGATCATATTTTCATCTTCGATTTTTAAGTAGAGATTACTTTCAGTGGCCCCTCTCTTAACTCCTTGTTGCTTTAAATAGCTATCCATCCTTGAAAACCAGGCCCTTGGAGCTTGTTTGAGACCATAGAGTTCCTTTTTCAATTTGCAAACATAGTCTCTCTTTTCTGATAATAGAAAACCTTCAGGTTTTTCAATATAAGACTCTTCTTCTATTTTTCCATTCAAAAATGCAGACTTGACATCCATTTTACACACTTTAAAATTTTTATGGCATGAGAGTGCTAGAAACATTCTGATTCCTTCAAGTCTTGCAAATGGGGCATAAGTTTCTTCAAAATCAATCCCTTCTACCTGTGCATACCCTTTACATACTAATCTTGCATTGTTCCTTATCACTTGACCATCCTGATTGAATTTGTTCTTGAAAACCCATTTGATAACATTCTTATCTTTGGGTCTTGGGACAAGTTTCCAGGTCTCGTTTTTCTCAATCTGATATAATTATTCATTTATGGCTTTGACCCATTCATGACATTTCCCGAATTCTGTAAAATCCTTAGGTTCCACTATTGAGAGTAGGGCTTATTCATTAAATGGTAGTTGTCTCCTTGGACTGGATCCAATATTTTTATCAACTATGATATTTGCCCCGGATGATTCTTTTGTATTCTTCTAGATGGGGTTTTTGTATAAAGTCTTGGGAAATCTTCTTCACCTTTTTGTGTATCTTCCTTCTCTATTCCTTCTTCTTCATCATGAGTACTTTCGCCCTTTTGCAAGTCTTCATTTAATTCATCATTTGTATTTTCAACACTTTCATGACTTCTTACTCTTCTTGGTTTTATATCATCTATTCTTACAACTGCACTTTCTACAATATGGTGTAACCTTTTACTGTAACATCTATACGCCTTCTTGGTGAATAAATATCCTAGAAATATTCCTTCATCAGTGCTAGAGTCAAACTTGCCAAGATCATCCTTGTTCCTTGTAATGTAACAATTATTGCCAAATACTTTGAAATATTTGACTGAGGTTGGTCTTCCATACCATAGTTCATAAGGAGTCTTGTCTTTATTGACTCTGAGTTGTCCTCTATTAAGTATATAAACAGGTGTGTGTACTGCTTCTTTCCAATATGCATCTGGCAGCTTTGCTTTATAAATCATTGTTCTGACGACTTCTTGGACTGTTCTATTTTTCCTTTCAACAACACCATTCTATTGAGGAGTCTTTGCAACTAAAAATGGTCTCTTAATGCCACGTATCTCACAAAACTCATTGAAATATTTTGAAGTAAACTCTCTCCCATTGTTTGATCTAAGACATTTGATTTTCATAAATGTCTCATTTTCAACCATTGCCTTGAATATTTTGAACTTCTCAAAGTCTTCTGATTTTCTTCGAGAAATGTCACCCAAGTCATCCTTGTGTAATCATCTACAAGCAACATGAAATAATATTCTCCTTGCAGGATTTTAGTTCTTGTTGGTCCACAGAGATCCGTGTAGACTATTTCCAGAGGATGTGAGGTCATATGTTCTTTTGTTTTAAAACAGGCTCTAGTTTGCTTCCCATGTTGACAATGTTTACAAACTGAGTTTAGAGGTTTTACAATTTTAGGCAAGTCTCTTACAATTTCCTTCTTACTTATTTTGACAAGATTGTCAAAATTTAAATGTCCCAACTTTTTGTTCCATAACCAACTTTCATCAACCATACTTAAGTAACATTGATTCTCATTTTCCAGGATGTATACATTGTTTGAATTTCTTATATAAATGCTAGCAGCTCTTCTCGAGTCCTTTTTCCTGATTTCACATTTCTCCTAGTCAAAAATACAGATGTGCTCTTGATCACATGTTTTACTTACACTGAGGTGATTAGGCTTGAGGTTTTCTACTAGTAATACATTTTCTACATTGATATTTTTATTGACAACATCTGTTCCTTTTCCAATTATCTTGGAAGACATATTGTCTCCAAATGTGGCTTTACCCTTATCATCTTTTAATTTTATGAACTTGTTTGGGTCACCTGTCATGTGTTTTGAACATCCACTGTCCAAGTGCCATAGGTTTTGTTTCTTTGTTGCACATAGGGCAATCATGGAACTTTCCTTTTCTTCCCTTTCCCTCCAATACGTATTCTGTTTTGTGTCTTGAGAGTTAATTGCAACGGTATTTCTTGTAGGAGTAATCAATTTACAATCTATTTTGATATGTCCATGGTTATTACATTTGTAACACTCTATGTCATATTTTTGAAGAAGTGTAAAAAGGTTATGATTTCCTTTTTGTTTGTTACTTGATGACTTGTTTTTGTATTCACGAAACTTTCCATAAGTTTTGAAATTTAGGGATTTATGACCAAAGTTATTACAAGAGTAACGAAGACCCAAAAAGATCTACTGGTATCTATTTGGTCTCTTAGGAACCATATTATTTTTGTTTTTATCTTGAGAGCTTAGGACAACTTTTTTGCTCTCTTTCGTTTTAACTAGACTATGTAGTGCTTCGGCATAACTTTTCTTATTTCCTCCTTGATTAGTGAAAGAGAAAGATTTTGGATTGTTTTCTTTGTTAAAACCCAAACCAGATATATTACTCGATGGTCTTTGGCTATTCAGGATTTCATATAGAATCCTTGAGCTGTTCTCAAACTTTGATTTGATAGATTATTCATCAAGCTTTTTCTTGAATCGCATGATCTTGTTGATGAAATTGTCATTGATGCCAACATGGACTTGCAGTGGCCCCACAGGATGTCATTGATGCCACTAAGTCCCACTTGCAGTGCCTTGGACCCCTTACAGAGTGGGTTTGTGCCTTGAAGCACCTTGTACCCAGTTGAAAAGGTCCCTGTATCCACAAGACTGGATCTTGATGCCACCACCTTGTTGAAGATGTTGAAGACCCTGCTGATGGTGTTGAAGACCCTAGAGATGGTCCTGAAGCCTTGATGAATGTTGAAAAAACCCTAGATTGGTTAGAGAAGCATTAATGACCTTTTCTGTGGTCACTAATGCTATGATGTTGTTATGATAGGGTCATGGTACCCTAGGAGAAGGTTTAGAAACCCCACAAGTTGGTTTGCATGGTTATTGATGACTTGATGGAGTCATGGAATCCTTGGAGATGATCCTAGTGCATGAGAATGTTTGGCACCCACATACATGGTTATATGATGGCAGTTAGACACTTGGACACCTTGGGTTTTGGTATGCTTGTGGATGAGGAGAAAAAGCATAAAACCTTTGGACTTCCCCACTATATTGATTACTTTCATTTAATGGTAAACTCAGATTAAAATATGAAGAAGCCCATGGTTGAGGCCCTCACTCAGGTTGACATGAAGTATTTGTTTGAAAAGTCCATATTACTTGTTGGGAAAGAAGCTCTTGGTCTCTTGGTGGTCTCTTCTAAGTGGTGGGTTTGTGGTAACCTTGGTTTTGAAGTCACTTCTCTTAATGTGGTTTTTTTTTGTTCCTCCTTAAACCTTGGCATGGAAGCCATTGATGTAGACCTTGAAACCCACTCACATTATGGTATAATGATCCTTGACAATAGATCTGTGATGAACAAAATTTAGAGCCCATTTTTCCCTTCCTCTTATAAGGTTGGCCCAACAAAAATAAAAATAAACAAATGAATAAAACCATAACAAAAATTTAAAAATAAAAATTACAAAAATGGCAGGTCGACTCCTAAAAATAATGTGAAAATGTGTATAAATACCCAAGTTGTGCCATCATTTTGAAAGGGTGAAAAGGGTATAGCTCTGATGAATTTCGGAAGGAGCAGTCTGCATTTTTCGGAGAAGGAGCAGAGAAGGAGCAGGAAATTTCGGGGGCAGTAGCAGACCCGAAATTGCAGAGTTTGGGAGCAGTAGACACAAGGAATGACTATGGATTTCAGATGGTTTTTAGGGATACCTTAGTAATGCCGTTTTCAATTTGCATGCAGCAGCAGAATAGCAGAAAGCTAAGGTTCTTCTCGGTGGTTTCTGAATGTTCTTTTTAAAGGCTAAATATTGCAGCAGCAGTAGATACGAATCCCCACTTATCTTCTTGTTTTAACAGACCCGAAATTTAGCAGCAGTCTATTTTTCTTTGTTTTTGATGATGCCCTAACGGATTGGATGAGAAAAATTCATAGAAAATACTAGCTCTGAAATTCGGATGTTTACTGGTGCACTGTGGTAGCCACAAACTATTTTTTTTTCGTGATTTTGTGGTTAAAATTGAGTTCTGAAATTCGGAGTAGTAAGAAGAGGACCAAATTTTTATACTGTCGATATCTCAACAATGATGAATATGAATATGTAAACTCACTGAGGATAGAATGAGGAATTTCGGAGGTGACTGTTGGAGGGTTTCCACAGTCCCGAATTGCAGAGAAGGAGCAGTCAATTAGAGTAAAATTTTTGGTTTTTGGTTTTGTTTTTGCAGCAGCAGAGGAGGTTGAGCAGTCCACTCTTGGACTTGTATTGAGTTATATCAACATTCTCACACTAGTCCCAAATTTACAGAGTTGTCAAACAGTCCTAGATATGGCTGGAATAATGGTCTAGCTCTGTTTTTATTTTGGTGTCAATTGAGGTTAATTCGTGGGCATCTACATCAGTTGCAGTAGAAGATAAAGTCTTCATATGAAGTGATTGTTTTATCTCTGATTTTTATTTTTATTTTTGTTTTAAGGACATAAAGATGAAGTGAAATTCTTTTGAGAATAAAATTTTCGGTGGCAGCAAACAATATCTTAAAGGAGAAGTTTTAAGGAGAAGTTTGAAGGAGAAGTTTGTCAACCCCTATCTCAGTCAGTCACGATTTAAAGTAGAAGTTTGTTAGCTCCTTGTCACAGTAGTGAGCTACAGTTTTGAAGTCATTCTCTTTCTAGAAGTTTGAAGAAAAGAAGCCTGTCAACCTTGGAGAAATCACAGTCCAAGCTTTGTTGAAAATTTGAACTAGTCTACAGGAAGAAGACTGCTGCTAACACAATCCAAAATTTTGATAGCTAGCAGTCTTGAGTTGCATAAATTTTTAGCAGCCCCAAGCTTGGAGGAGTCATACACAGGCTTGGAGAAATCATACACAACTGGTAACAAATTTTCTAAAGTCACAACCACAAGGGTTTATCTCAGCATAGACTATCTTCTTCATCTCAAGGAAAAGGTATGGTACCCAGTCAACACTTGGTACACACTTACTCACATTGACTCATTCTAATTTCAATGATGCAACCATCAATCAGTAATGTAAGCCTACGCAGTATGATGATAATGTAAAGTGAAGCATGAATGTATAGTGTATATACAGTACAATGAAGTGAAAGGTATGTACAAAATACAGTGATATATATATGTATATATAGATATGTGTGTGAGATGTCAGTGATATGCTTAGTATGCTCAGTGATATGTTCAGTAGACTCAGATGTGTCCAGTAAGATGCTCAGTACACAGTGATATGTTCAACTCAGTAAAGTTTACATAGTGATATGCTACAGTGATAAATGCATGATGATAGTGTTTTGACAGCGCTATGATTGATAAGAGCTATTGATAATGATGTTGATGGGTGCATGCTATACAATCTGCTATAATTTGCAGAGTTGAAGTTTGACCTAGATAATCCCTACACATGTATATGTGGATGATGATAATGTTTTGATGCCTATATATTGATGACGATGAGATGTTGATAAAGATGATAGCAGATCTTTGTAGCAGCTGTATGATAACTTGACAGTGACTAGCAGGATTGATGACATGGTTGATGAGTAGACCTATGACCAACAGTAGTGATGAGAAGCAAGTGTTGATGAGCAAAAATGATGAGAAGAGGATGACCAACAGTGAAGAATGATGATCAGAGAAGAGGATGAGCAACAGAGATTGACCAACAACAAAACAGATTGAAGAGATAGGTGATGTTTATGTGATTGATGAAATGATGTGACAGTGAGCTTTAATTGTAAAAGAAAGCTTGTCTTGCTTTTGAGGCTAGGATACCTCAAACCCTTCTTAGTAGGGTATAAGAAAACCAGGCAGGGTCCTGGATGCAGAGTAGGTGCTCTTCATATCAGTAGGTGCTGATTTTACCTAACGGTTGTAGCCGGACCAAAACTAATACAAAAAGATTACAAAATTATATGGTGTTGTGTTCTTTTGTGTTATGGTTCTTGATGATTTAAATGCTTATGCTATGTGAATGATGAAGTGAAAGATGTTTATGAAATGATTATGATATTGGTAGAATAATGAAATGATGAATTGGTAGTTAATGGTGACAAGTTAAGAAAAGTTGTAAAATTGGCTTTACACTGATTTAGCCCCCTCTCAATGTCTAACAGATCTCTTCTTCAAGTCTCTTAGACTCATGTATTCTTATTTTGAGTAGCAAATTTAGGTCCTCCTCAATCCTTTTGGAATCTAGAAGTTGAGCTTCCAACTTACTAATGGCATGGTTTGACTGTTTGTTCTTTTTTATGCATTTCTCAAGTTCTTCAAGAGCACTAACAAGTTCAACTCTTAATTCTACCTCTCCTTCCACATTTGAGTCACTATTTGAAGCTTGAGTATCTACACCCATGAATAGAATTTCAGTTTCTTCATCTTCACTATCTTCCATGGAGTAAACAATTTTCTTTTTCTCATAGGAATTCTTCTTGTTTCTTGTTTTACCCTTTTTGAACTTTGAGGTTTCTCTTTTATCACTATCATCTTGTTTAGGGTAAGTACATTTTGAAGCAAAATGTCCAACTCTTCCACAGTCGAAAATTTTTAGGGGTAACTTTCCTTTGTATTTGCTAGTACCTTTCTCAAGTTTTTTGATAAAAAGAGCTTCCGCATCATCTAGGTTCTCTTATTGGTTCTTGGATGAGGCTTTAAATGCCGCTTCTTTTCTTGAAGATTCATTTAGTACCATTGTCATCTCATATGCAGTGAGGATTTCATGTAGTTCATATACTATCACAAGGTCAAGATCATCTCATTCTTCTAGGGTGGATACTTTTGAGTCATACTTCATTGGAAAGGTTCTTAGTACCTTGTTAACCACTTCTCTTTCTTTTAATTTTCCTCCATGGCCTCTAATAGCATTGACAACCTCATCTACTCTTAGAAGGTGGCCCAATATTTTATTCTTCTTTCATTTTAAGGCTCTCAAAATGCCCTTTATATGTATGAAGCTTGGATTCTTTGAATTTAGATGCCCCTTCATAGATAATCTTTCACTTATCCCAGGCTTGTTTGGTAGTCTTGTATCGCATAAATTTTGTAACTACAGAGTTTTTCAATCCACTCAAGATTGCATTTAGGGATTTGGCATCACCTTCATGTTGGCCTAGTTCCATTGGGTCTGCAGGTGCTTGGTCTTCTATTTTATACTCCTTTTCAGTTGCTACCAAAACCTTCCATCCAAGGGACATCAGATGTCTCTTCATTCTCACACTCCAGCATGCATAATTTTCTCCTGTGAATAGTGGAGCTCTGTTAGTGGCTAACCCTTCTTGTTGATCCATAGTGGTTTTTAAATAGGATATTCCTTCCAGTGGTTAAACTGCGGTGAATGAATCCACTTTGATACCAATTGTTAGAATATTGGACAATACTGAGAGGGTGGGGGGATAAGTATTGTTAACTTTTATAACTTAAAACCACAATTGACTTTTAACACAAAAAATCAACAAGAAATACAGAACACATATTTTATCGTGGAACCCAATTGGAAAAAACCACAAATACGTCCTATTACTACAAAATTATATTTACAAATAGGTTCTGCCTGCTACAACAGACAAGGATGGTACCACACCCTATTTACTAGAAACAAATGGAAGGAGGATACAACCTACTATTTTGTCAGCTACTACTGACAAGATGCTATTAAACCCTATTTACGAGCTACTACTGGAAGGAGGATACAATCCCCTGCAGGATTGATGCCTTCCCTATCTCCACCCTACCATCCTCTGTGTTTGTATGATCTTCGGATCTGCTTTACGATTTCCGTCTTTGATTTTACTTTGGTATCTAGCTACTACAAATTCATTAAACTGTATTGCTGAGACAATTTCTCTCACTCATCATTTTTGTCTATAAATAAATACCCTCTAACACATTTTCTGTGAGTGCATCTCTTTACTGTTGCGCCTTTTAATTCTTAGATCGTGCCTCTTCATGAAGACTCAATTCTTTAACTCTATTTAAGTTTATCAGTCATACCTTTTTGCAACGCAATTTTATCAGAATTTCCTCTCTGCAAGGATAATTCTTCACTAGAAATTCTTCTGAATTTTCCTTTCCACCTTCTGCATTTCGAAAGGCATACTCCGAGTTGTGGAAATCCAATCCACCTTATTCCTTCTGCCTTGCGCATTCCACAGGGTAGACTTCGAGTTGTAGAAACCCATACTACTTTATATTTTCTTTTTCGCCTTCTGCCTTCCTCCTTTTGCATTCTGCAGGGTGGCATTTGGGTTGAAAAAACCCATATTACTTTATATTTTATTTTACACCTTCCGCCTTTCGTAGGGTGGACTCCGGGTTGTGAAAATCCATATTACTTCATATTTTCTTTTTCGCCTTCCGCATTCTGCAGGGAGGACCCTGGGTTCCGGAAACCCATATTACTTTATATTTTCTTTTTTGCCTTCTGCCTTCCACCTTCTGCTGATTTTTTGTGGATGCTCTCCTGACTGTTGATTTGCAATCAAACAAAGATTTTCGCAATAGTATTGTGGATCGTTCTGCAGTCGTTGGTCTCTTTGTGGATTCAATTCTAACCGCTGATCCATGATCATTGCCTCTTGCATCAATCCTCTGCCTCTTACATCATGTTCAGTGGTTTTTGTCATTGTTGAAATCCTATTGATCGTCTGCCTCTTGCATCATGTTCAGTGGTTTTTTTCATTTATGAACTCCTTTGACATCAATTGACAACTTATTTTCAACAATTCCTAGACTAATGAATCATCTTTGGAAAACAGAACAATCCCAACTCTTTTCAATGCCAACACAAAATAGTTCCATTCCTCCTTCACTTTTTCGGATAGTCCTAGCTCATTAGCCTAATACCAATATGGTGCATACAGACTGCCACAACCCATCCTTCTAACTCATGCTAAAACAAATATGTTTTTATTGTGAAGTTGGATGATTAGAGACTTGGATAACCTAACATATTTAGTAATTCCCACGACTTGATCAATACTAGGGATTTAATAAGCCCTTTCCAGATAATGGGGGAATTAACAATACTTAAACTCAATCTCTGAATCCAATGGATGGTCGACAAACCTTTTATATAATTAACCTTGATTGTTATGCTCCATATCCCAGAGTTAAAAAGGCCCTTGGAAGATTGAAGGAATTTAAGGTAAAATTATGCATTGATATCCTTTTATCTTTTATATATATCTTTTTAAATATTTGTAACTTTTTAAACTTTTGATTAGAAATGAAGTTAATAATTAGTTTATATTTGTCTTCCGCTTCAAATATGTAGTTTTAATTTAATCGTAATTCCTTAACTTTTTAAATTTTGATTAGAAATGAAGTCAATAATTAATTTAGATTTGTCTTCCTCTCCTAGCATAGTAGTTTTAATTTAAACATAATTCCTTTCTAGAAGAATTTCAATGGAATGAATGATGATCATAGAAATTTAATAAAGATATTAGAAAATTTTCATTTTTGGTTTTATTAATAATTTGGATACTATTTATTTCTATCAAATTAAATTTTGTTTGTTTGGGGATTTCATTCCCAAAGAATTTTAGATTTTATTTTCTTTCTACTCTATTGAAATTTCTAAACATTTTAGATGGTCTTTGTACTTCATCAAAATTAAATTTGTTCTATTTAAAAAGCTTGCATTCTCAACTAAAAAGGCTATTGAAAAACCTACACTTTCTTTGGACTTAAAACCTCAGCTTTAAAGAACAGATGAAAAACTTAGCTTTGATTCTCTAAACCCCAGTGCAAATTTGGTATGGCTTACTAGTATAGGCGTCTTTTATGTGTTTTGATGTTATGGCATCAAAGGACTCAAGTTCTCATTTATGGGAACCTAGTACCAACCTTGTTAAAAAAAGTGAGAGATTAGCTTTTTCTTGTTAGCTGTAGTGTTATTTGCATCACTAGTTTTAGTTTTTGGCTTTTAAGTTGGGTGGTTTGCAATTTTTTCCCGGCACACATGATATGGGCTCTCTACTCCATCAAGGTAGATTTCCTATGTTTGGTGGACCTCACACTACACCCCTAGGTTGAGTGAACCTTTTGAGACCCCCATGTCTCACAAAAAATATAATGAAGATGTCAGAATATCAATAGTATGCAGTCCGATGGGGTTTCTTGTATTGACGCCATTTCTCCTCGATATGACCATATGTATATTTTTCCCTAAGTGTGAGGTGAATAATGTTTCGGTGTGGATCCAGGGTTTTGGATTGGAGGAAGACAGTCTTTTGCCATCGTTTGGTTTGAAATTGGTAACATATGATGATAAGCATATTGGGAGAAGTGGAAAAGTTTGAAAAACCATTTTGAGGGGATATGGTCCGCGAATTCTAGTTATAGCTAACTTGAATCACTTCATTTTGATATCATACATAAAATTTATGCCCAAAATAATGCCACTACTTGTTCCAAAATCTCCATTGTTAAAAATCAGCATTCTAGAATAATTCTTACCACATTTGACATGCCAATTCAAAGTAATTTAAAAATATATTTATATTGAAGATAGCTCTATGAATCTAGTTTCATATCCTACCAGAAGCATGTTATGCTGACATTTGATGAAAGGGTTGTGCCAAAAATACTCACCATTGATGAAAGCATGAAATTCTAAAGAGCTCTGTAATTTGGACTGTATCCTAGCATAATAGTTTTATTTTGAGGGGGAAAAGGAGAAATTTCAAAATCATTTTGAGGGTATATTGTCCTAAAAATCTAGTTCTCTACTTAATACGAATCACTTCATTTTGATGTCATACATAAAAATTATGCCAAAAATAACGACTACTTGTTCCAAAATCTCCACTATTAAAAATCGACATTCTAGAATATCTCTTAGCAGATTTGGCATAACAATTTAAAGTACTTTAAAAGTATGTTGATATTGAAGCAAATCTATGAATCTAATTTCAAATCCCAATAGAAGCATTCCATTCTAACCTTTGATGAAAGGGTTGTGCCAAAAATAGTCACCATTGATCAAAGCATGAAATTGTAAAAAGATTTGTAATGTAGAATGTATCTTATCATCTTTGACATAGAAATTCAACGCAATTTCAAAACCTATTTTTACTGGACATATCCCTAGTAACTTACTTCATTCTTCCTTTTAAATCACTTCAGTGTCATACCTTACTAAAAGGTTATGATCAAAACACTTTTTGGTAGCCTTGGTTGGTTACCACTCCAACATGTTTGAAAAAAACCACCTAATGAGTTAGCACTCCAACATGTTTGAAAAAAACCACCTAATGAGTTAGCACTCCAACATTTTTGAAAGAAACCACTTGATAAATTACTTTTAGATGTGTTGTATAAGCAAGGTTTGTAATCATTCTTTGAATGTAAGAAGAAATTCCTCACATATTTTTTGGTTCCATAGTCTCACCGTATATTATGGAACACATGCTAGTATTTTTTGTAGTTTGCTAAAGACCAATAAGGTCAAACTTAGTTGTATTCATTTAGGGCCTATGATTATTGAAGGAGTTCTATGAGATTCTATGGAAAGGGAAAATCCACCAATGAATTTAAAAGTTCAAGATAATAAACTCCAGAATCTTGAACAAGAGCAATTCTTTATTTTGGAGTAGAGGATCATGGGAACTTGCTGTAGAATTGGAGAATATACATATGGAGGACGTAAAACTAAGGGGATTCTTTATGGGGCCTAGAGGTAAGGAAATTGATTGAAAAACATTTGTGTCTATCAATGGTTTGAAAATTTTCAAGTCAAATATGGGGTACTTCATTTAGCTCAATCCAAAGAGAGCAAGGAGATTTTGAGTAATTTCCAATGAATATGAAGTTTATAATTGTTGTCGGGGGTTTATATTAGTAATGAATATTTTATGAAGATCATTATGAAAACATTGGAAGAGACTCTAAGCATGAGTTTTAACCAATAGAGTTTATGAGCATCATGTTTCCCAATACTTTGGCAGCAAAAATATAAGATCATAGAAGATGTCGTTGCTTAGTTGTTGGAGAAATGTGAAAAATGATGCATTAGCTAGAAAATTGTAATAAAGTTTCACCGCCTATACATCCATTGAAATCAAGAAATGAAATATTTTACTCAAGGATCCAAACACATTGCTGAAGAATTTACAAATTATTGAGAAGAAAATCCACCATCTCAAACAATCATAAATAAATAAATCAATACTCTAATAGTGAAAAATCTCCATTCGATATCCTAAGATATTGGATTGCTTCAGAACCAACTTGTTGGTGAGAACCCCTATGCAATACAATTAATATTTTTTGATGAAAACTCCTTTGGGGTGTTTAAAGATAGTACATAACCCGAATAACAAATTTATAGCAGTTTTTTATTAAGAAAAAAAATCTGAAACATTACTATAAAACATTGCCATTTTTCACCAAAGGTGATCGCTTGTATTGCTATAAAATCCTATTTATTTCATGATATTCTCATATTCATTATACTAATTATTCACTGTCTTAAATGTTGACATTTTTATAGATTGTTGAAAAATGTTCAAAATTTAAAAATGCCTTCAACATTGTCTACACTTCTTTTACGATCAAAGACTAACAATGCATTTAGCATTGCCTACACTTCTTTTAAATAAATAAAAATACAATTTTGATGCTAATGGATACAAGTAAGTTGTCTATGCACTGATATAATAATGTGTGGAAGGTTCCTATTTCTTATTGCTGTCATAACATGTAATCCATATTGATATACTATTTCATGCATGCCTGAAGGTAAAATCCAACATATGATAAGTGGTTTGTATTATCATCTACTATTACTGTTGTAGATGCGTGCTTCGACTTAATGTAAAGTACATAAAACCTCACCTTATTGTTGCATTTAATACATACACAAAGTCTACTGGTAACACTCATTCACTTCAACCTTTGTAAGTTGGTTAGTCACTGCAAAAGTGGTCAAATTGGTATTAAAGATAAAATCTTGTTAAACTTTATAACATTGCTATGAACATTTGGATGATACTTATATGCTTTAACACATGTCACTCATAATACTACTATCTTGACCAACTTTAGTTGCTTACACTGTTGTACTTATGATAAATTATTATATTTGAATGAGATTAGCCTATGCGTTTATTGTTGGGATGATATACTACTTCATTAATAACTACTCTGACATTATTTTACAAACACTTGTAGTACATCCCTTCTCACTCTCATGGTTTGACTGCAATAAGGCATTGGTCTCTAATAACCTCAAAAGAGGTGTTCTTGATGTTTAGTGTCTTTTCCAGAGTTGAACTAGGGATATGCCCTAGGAGGCTTCGACTTTCGAAGGACAAGTGACTAAGGTGCCACTTTATAGGCTTACGGGTGGCTTAACCTACCATTTCAACCGGTAACACATCCATTGAAATCAAGAAAAGAGATATTTTCCTCAAGGATCCAAACTCACTTCTGAATAATTTACAAAGTATTGGCAAGAAAATCCACCATCTCACTTAAAAAATATAAATAAATAAATCAATACTCTTATAGTGAAAAATATCCATCAGACATTGTAAGATAGTGGATTGTTTCAGACATTTGATAATAACCTTCCATCCCCATAAATGAATTGTAATAGTGAAAAATTTCCTTCAGACATTCGGTAATAACCTTCCATCCCCATAAATGATCTTACATCCTTTACATTTTTTTGTAGTAGGCCATTCCAGTATGGATTTTATTTTTCTAGGCCCACTACTTCTCCCTCCTATGATATAGTATGACAAAAATACAACAATTGTTTTTGGTAAAATGAGCATTTAATGATCTTGGCATAAAGCTAATTTTCTCCCAGGATCTACAAAGTGATTTGGAGATGCTCTTCGTGCTCTTTTTCAGATCTGGAATATACCAAAATATCATCCAGGAACAGTATAATGAACTTGTCCAAACATTATTTAAACACACCTAAAGAAATGTATGATGCTCTTTCCAGAATGTATGAAGGAAGGAACATCAACAGAAAGATGAATCTGAGAGCTCAACTTAAGGGCACCAAGATGAGCAAAGAAGAGTCTATTCAATATTACTTCACAAGGGTTTCTTAATTCAGAGAACAACTAAGTGCCATTGGAGACACCCTCGATGAGGATGAACTAGTTATGACTGCTCTCAATGGTCTCACTAGACCTTGGGACTCATTTATACAAACTTTGTGTGCTAGAAAAGAAAGTATGAATTTTGACCGAGTATGGGAAGACTGCATTCAAGAAGAAGCTAGAGTAGCTAACAGAGAAGCTCTGCTTAGAGAATGATGTCCAGGCTCTACCCACCCATACTAAATAAAGGAAGCAACCAAACTTCAATAAGAGTAATTAGAAACCTTCCAAGAATAAGTTTCGGCAGAAGAAGAAGGATTACTCAAAGTACCGATGTTACAACTATATTAAGATAGGACACCTAGCCAGAGAGTGTCCATCACCAAAGAAGAATAAGAACAATAAGAGACATCATGCTCATATAGCTGAAGATGAGGATGAAGAAGAAATAACTCGAAAGAGATTAACAAGAGAAAAATATGTAGATGAATATGTACCATTCTGTGCACTCTCTGGGTCTATAACACATAGAGAAGACACATGGCTTATTGATAGTGGCGCCTCGAAGCATATGACATGAAAGAAGTAATCTCTATCAAAACTTGAAGAGAAGAACTCTCCCTAGAAAGTATCATTGGGAGATGAATATCAATATCCCATCAAAGGTATTGGTGAATCAAGCTACAAGCTTGACTCTGGGGCTTCTTATTAAGAAACAGTCTAGTGTTGTTCTCAGTATAGCTGAAGCAGAGTACATTGCAGCTCGCTCCGCTTGTTGTGAAGCGATATGGATTCAGAAGCTGATGTCAGGATTGTTTAACATGGAGTTGGACACTACAATAATTCTCTATGACAACCAGAGTTGTATAAATATGACAGAGAATATGGTGTTCCATGACAAATTGAAGCACATAGAAATCCGATATTTTTATATAAGGAATATGGTACAAAAGGTAGCTATAAAGCTCCAGTATGTGAGTACCGATGAGAAAGTTGTCGATGTACTGACCAAGCCTATATATCGAGTGAAGTTTAAATATTTCCATGAAAATATTGGTGTAGTTCGAAAAGACTTTCCTCACAAGGAGGAACAATGATGGGGCTACAAATGATGAAGATATGGACCTTTTTCGAAAAGGAGGAACAAGTCAAAGATATGGACTCTCCTCGGAAAGGAATAAGAGGTCGAAGACATGAACCCTTCTCGAAAAAAGGGGGAGTAGGTTGATAATATGGATCCTCCTAGTAAAGGGGTAGTGATCCTGAGACTGACATCGATGATGGATTCCAATGATCCTCTGTTGAGGATGGCAGGTATAGCACTCTATGCATGAGAGAGGTCCTTACTAGTTAATGATGGCCCTACAGACAATACTCTTGTATGGAGAGTATGCCAACATTCATATGTAGATGCCATATAATAACACTCACTTGGGAGTGGTCCTAACCTACGTGGTATGGATGCTCTACGTTGGTCCAACATTTTGAATGCGGTCGAGATCTACTCTGTAGACAATACTCTTACATGGTAGAGTATACCTACACATGAGTGTAGATTTTATCGAATAACACTCGCTTGGGAGTGGTCCTAACCTATGTGGTATGGATTCTCTACGATGAGTCCTCACGGACGCTGTATAGTATAAAACTCACTTGGGAGTGGTCCTAACCTATGTGGTATGGATGTTATACATTGGTCAACATTTTGAATGCAGTCAAGAATAATACTCTTACATGGTAGAGTATACCTACATGTGAGTGTAGATACCGTAGTATAACACTCACTTGGGAGTGGTCTTAACCTCAGTGGTATGGATGGTCTACGATGAGTCCTCATGGACGACACGACCTGCATCGGGTACTTTTGAGATCTACATTTAGTTGTATACGATTCAAATGATCGATTTCATGGATCATGCTGATGGAGGATTGCATCATCCTTGGAATTATTTCCTAAGGTGATCGATATTGATCATCCCGCAAATAGATCATGTGTACTACAGGTAGCGTGGCTATAGAGGATCAAGAAGGATCGAAGTGCTGTTGCAAAAGGATAAAAAAGATTGAAGTGATGCTACAAAAGGATTGAAAGGATTGAAATGATGCTGCAAAAGGAATGAAACGATCGAAGTGCTGCTACAAGGGATCGAGAAGATTGAAATTTTGTTGCAGAAGATCGAAGTGCTACTACAAAGGATCAAGAAGATCGAAGTGCTACCGCAAAGGATGCAAAGATTGAAGTGCTTCAACGAAGGATCGAAAGGTCGAAGCATTGTTACAAAAGGATCAACTGATCGTGTGATGCAGAAGATGAAGACATTGAAGAGTAACTGTTCCAGTTACTATTTGTGAAAACTTCCTATGATGTATAGATGTATTACCTCAATGTATTGCTGAAGATATTGTCTCTCTGTGCTCCTATTGTCTATGATGATGTGGTCATTAGAATACCTTCTTGTTAAGGGGGAATGTTGAATATTGTAACTTCAAAGGATATTCTAAATGTATTTTACTGATGTAACCCAAGGGGGGTGTTATTATTCCTCCGATGGGGTGGTACTATTGTATTTGGTCATCATAGAGTCATGAGGTAAATCATCCATTGTAAGTCGGGTCAATAACACCCTAATTAATAATATAATATACTGTTTTGAGTCTTCCTAGGTGAATTCGGCCCTGATAGTTTAGTGGGGTTGACTTGATTAGGGTGAAAGTCAGTTGGCTCATTGTGTACAAACTCTCACTTGTGTAGTGCATAGGAGAAATAGAGAGATAGAACAACAAGAGGAGGATAAATGTTTTTGGAGTTATATCTTATACATCTTATACAGAGAAAGTTTTGTTGGGTTTTCTTCCCCTTGAGGGTTTCCCAAGTTAAATATTGTGTCTATCTTGTGACTGTTTTTTTATCAGTGATTCTGGATATGATACTGCTATGATTTTTGAATTGAACACTAATGAATCTAGTCTAACATATGAAATATTAATAGTAGATGCCCATGAGTGACCATACCTCATGCCAAGGATGGGTGTGGATCGGTATGACACCTTACAAACTTGCACTGAAAGACGAGTTTGGATGGTAAATAAGGCTCTCCCAAAGGGCAACAAAATAGGATGATAGAAGATGTTATTGCTTAGTTGTTGGAGAAATGTGAAACATGATGCATTAGCTAGAAAATTGCAATAAAGTTTCACCACCTATACATCCATTGAACTCAAGAAAGGAAATATTTTCCTCAAGAATGAGAAAGCATTGCTAAAGAATTTACAAAGTATTGGCAAGAAAATCCACCATCTCACTTAAAAAATATAAATAAATAAACCAATACTCTTATAGTGAAAAATCTCCAATCGATATTCTAAGATATTGGATTGCTTCAAAACCAACTTGTTGGTGAGAAATGCTCTGCAGTAAAATTAATATTTTTTTGATGAAAAATCCTTTGGGGTGCTTAAATATAGTACATAACCCGAAAACAAATTTATAGCAGTTTTTTACTAAGAAAAAAATAAAAAAATTCCAAAAAATTACTTTAAAACATTCCCAATTTTTACCAAAGGTGATCGCTTATATCTACTATAAATTCCTTGTTATTTCATGATATTCTCATATTCATTATACTAAATATTCCTTGTCTTAAATGCTGACATTTTTATAGGTTGATGAAAAATGTTCAAAATTTATGATAATTTTTTTAAAATGCCTTCAACATTGTCTACAATTCTTTTAAATAAATAAAAATACAATTTAGATGCTAATGGATGCAAGTAACTTGTCTACGCACTGATAAGATAAGGTGTGGAAGGTGCCTATTTCTTACTGCTGTCATAACATGTAATCCATATTGATATACCATTCCATGCATGCCTAAAGGTAAAAGCAAAGATCTGATAAGTGGTTTGTATTATCATCTACTATTACTGATGTGTATGCATGCTTCGACTTAATGTAAAGTACACAAAACCTCACCTTATTGCTGCATTTAATACATACTTAGAGTTTGCTAGTAACACTCATTCACTTCAACCTTTGTTATTGGTTAGTTAGTGCAAAAGTGGTCAAATTGGTATTAAAGATGAAATCTTGTTAAACTTTATAACACTGCTATGAACATTTGGATGATACTTATATGCTTTAACACATGTCACTCATAATACTACTATTTTGACCAACCTTAGTTTCTTACACTGATGTACTTATGATAAATGCTTATATTTGAATGACATTTTTTTACAAACACTTGTAGTACATCCCTTCTCACTCTCATTGTTTGACTCCAATAATGCATTGGTCTCTAATAACCTCGAAAGAGGCGTTTTTGGTGTTTAGTGTATTTTCCGGAGTTGAACTAGGGTTCTCCACTGGGAGGCATCGACTTCCGAAGTAGTTGGGGACAAGTGACTAAGGTGACACTTGTAAAGAAAGGAGATATTTTCCTCAAGGATCCAAATGCATTGTTGAAGAATTTACAAAGTATTTGCAAGAAATTCCACCATCTCACTTAATTTTTTTTTTTTACGAAAACTCCTTTGGGGTGCTTAAAGATAGTACATAACCCAAAAAACAAATTTATAGCAGTTTCTTACTGAGAAAAAAGAAAAATAAAATCCAAAAAATTACTATAAAACATTGTCAATTTTTACCAAAGGTTATCACTTGTCTTTGCCATAGAACCCTAGTTGTTTCATGATATTCCCATATTCAATATACTAATTATATTCCTTGTCTTAAATGCTGACATTTTTATAGATTGTTGAAAAATGTTCAAAATTTATGATAAAAAATTAAAAATGTCTTCAACATTGTCTACACTTTTTTTACGACCAAAGATTAACTCATCAACAAAGATTCAACTATATTTGTACTGTAAACTAGATTGCAATCCCTCCAAAATAGAGTTCCAAAATTTCTACTGAATAAAGATTCCAGTCTAGCCAAGCAAAGCGATTTTAATCAATGAAAGCGATGATGATACCAGGTTATAACTACGCCAACCACTGCAAAAGAATCCATAATCAATCAATACTATATGGGATATTCAAACACAAGATGACACGTTGGCTAAGGAAATAGAGTTGGCATGAAATGGGCGTCGATCCTAAGCAGTAAATGTCCAACAGTGAATAGTGACCAGCTGATTAGACATGGATGTTTCAGTCGCTGTAGCTGGTGGGATGTCAGAGCTGGTAGATGCCCATGAGTGACCATACCTCATGCTAAGGATGGGTGTGGATGGGTATGAAACCTTACAGATTCGCATTAAAGATGAGTCTGTCTGGTAAATAAGGCTCGCCTAAAGGAAAACAGAATAGGATGATAGAAGATGTGGTTGCTTAGTTGTTGGAGAAATGTGAAACACGATGCATTAGCTAGAAAATTGCAATGAAGTTTCACCACCTATACATCCATTGAACTCAAGAAATGAGATATTTTCCTCAAGGATACAAACACATTGCTAAAGAATTTACAAAGTATTGGCAAGAAAATCCACCATCTCACTTAAAAAATATAAATAAATAAATCAATACTCTTATAGTGAAAAATCTCCGTCATATACTCTAAGATATTTGATTGCTTCAAAACCAACTTGTTGGTGAGCACCCCTTTGCAATAAAATTAATCTTTTTTGATGAAGCTCTTTTGGGGTGCTTAATGATAGTACATAACTGGAAAAACAAATTTATAGTAGTTTTTTACTAAGAAAAAAAGAAAAAAAAATCCAAAAAATTACTATAAAACATTGCTGCTATAAGCATTTATCATTTATCATAGCAGCTCCCCCATAATAAAGTTTCAAATTTTCTAGTGAATAAAGATTCCAGTCTAGTCAAGCAAAGCTATTTTAATCAATGAAAGCGATGATAATACCAGGTGTTTTTATAACTAAGCCAACCACTGCAAAAGAATCCATAATCAATCAATACTATATGGGATATTCAAACACAAGATGGTAGGTCGGCTAAGGAAATAGGGTTGGCAGGAAAAGTTTATATATATAGGAAATAGGGTTGGCATGAAAAGTTGATATATATGCATTCCTATTTGAGCATCCTAAGCTCAAACACAAGACTTCCAATTCTTTTCTTGGTGATTACCCATTTCCAAATCTGATCTCCGCCCCATCTTCTCTTGGCGAATAGCCATTTAGGAAAAAAGTCTTTTTGTTGAGTGCTTCTGATTGATAAGCTGCTGCAAATTTCTCTTGGTGAATACCCATTTGGAAAAGAAGTCTATTTGTTGAGTGCTTCTGATTGATAAGCTGCTGCAAATTTCTCTTGGCAAATACCCATTTGGAAAAGAAGTCTTTTTGTTGACTGCTTATGATTGATAAGCTGTTGTATTTACAGAAAATGATGCATACCCACCTACTGAACAACATTGGCTGAGTTTGCAAACAAAGCAAAACTGCCCTCATTGTCTTACATTCGTGGTTTTTCAGTTTTCTGGTGATATTTATTGAGCAACAAAAAAACAAAATGTCTCTGGAACCATATTCCACTCCCTAGTGCAAATTTGGTATGGCTTACTAGTATAGGCGTCTTTTCTGTGTTTTGATGTTATGACATCAAAGGACTCAAGTTCTCATTTATGTGAACCTACTACCAACCTTGTTAAAATGAAGTGGGAGATTAGCTTTTTCGTGTTAGCTGTAGTGTTATTTACATCACTAGTTTTAGCTTTTGTCTTTTTTTTCGGTGGTTTGCAATTTTTTCTGGGCACACATCATATGGGATCTCTACTACATCAAGGTATATTTCTTGTGTTTTGTGGACCTCACACTACAACCCTAGGTTGAGTGAACCTTTTGAGACCCTCATGTCTCACAAAAAATATAATCAAGATGTCAGAGTATCAATAGTATGCAGTCCGATGGGGTTTCTTGTATTGACACCATTCATCCTCGATATGACCATATGTCTAATTTTACCTGAGTGTGAGGTGAATAATGTTTCGGTGTGGATCCAGGGTTTTATGCAGTGGGATGTTGATGGTGAACATTCAGGGTTTCATTCTTCTGTAGGTACTCCTTTTGGCTTGGAGGAAGATAGTCTTTTGCCATCATCTGGTATGAAATTGGTAACATATGATGATAAGCATATTCGGAGAACTGCATCAGATAAGGCCCCTAGGGTTATAGATCTTGAATTTTAATTTGGTATAAGGTAAGCATTGTTCCATCCTGATAGTTATGGATTTTTCTCCCCAAAACCCATTTGGTTGCACAAAAAATAAGATATATGTGTGTTGAATAGGCTTAAATCTAAATCCCATCAAATATTGAAGGAATTTAAGGTAAAATTAGGTGTTGACATCTTTTCTCTCGACAAATACGTTAACCTACATCATGTGGAAAACATGTTTCTTAGGGCACTTGTTGCGAGACTTGAATGCATTCTGATGGAGAGCCTAGAAATGATCTAATGGGTTTCTAAGCATTGGCAGTGGAGCTAGATTATAGTCCCAATTTATTATGAGGGAGAAGTGGAGAAGTTTCAAAAACTATTTTGAGGGGATATGGTCTGCGAATTATAGTTTTATACCTAACTTGAATCACTTCATTTTGATATCATACATAAAATTTATGCCCAAAATAATGATTACTTGTTCCAAAATCTCCATTGTTAAAAATCAGCATTCTAGAATAATTCTTACCACATTTGACATGTCAATTCAAAGTACTTTAAAAATATGTTTATATTGAAGATAACTCTATAAATCTAGTTTCATATCCTACCAGAAGCATGTTATGCTGACATTTGATGAAAGAGTTGTGCCAAAAATACTCACCATTGATGAAAGCATGAAATTCTAAAGAGCTCTGTAATTTGGATTGTATCCTTGCATAATAGTTTT
This sequence comes from Pseudotsuga menziesii, assembly GCA_001517045.1. Taxonomy (NCBI): domain Eukaryota; kingdom Viridiplantae; phylum Streptophyta; class Pinopsida; order Pinales; family Pinaceae; genus Pseudotsuga; species Pseudotsuga menziesii. The sequence goes on along the minus strand of LPNX010159368.1, from coordinate 100,602 downwards.
ATTTTGAGGGGGTAAAGGAGAAATTTCAAAAATTATTTTGAGGGTATATTGTCCTCAAATTCTAGCTCTCTACTTAATACGGATCACTTCATTTTGATGTCATACATAAAAATTATGCCAAAAATAACAACTACTGGTTCCAAAATCTTCACTATTAAAAATCAACATTCTAGAATATCTCTTAGCAGATTTGGCATATCAATTTAAAGTACTTTAAAAATGTGTTGATATTGATGAAAATATATGAATCTAATTTCATATCCCACTAGAAGCATGCCATTCTAACCAAGTTGATGAAAGGGTTGTGCCAAAAATAGTCACCATTGATCAAAGCATGAAATTGTAAAAAGCTTTGTAATGTAGAATGCATCCTATCATCTTTCACCTAGAAATTCAACGCACTTTCAAAAACTATTTTTACGGGACATATGCCTAGGAAATTACTTCATTCTTCCTTTTAAATCACTTCAGTGTGATATCTTACTAAAAGGTTATGATCAAAACACTTTTTGGTAGCCTAGGTTGGTTACCACTCCAACATGTTTGAAAGAAACCACTTAATGAATTACCACTCCAACATGTTTGAAAAAAACCACTTAAAGAATTAGCACTCCAACATGTTTGAAAGAAACCCCTTGATAAATTACTTTTAGATGTGTTGTATAAGCATGGTTTGTAATAATTTTTTGAATGTAAGAAGAAATTCCTCACATATTTTTTGGTTCCATAGTCTCACCTTATATTGTGGAACACATGCTAGTATTTTTTGTAATTTGCTAAAGACCAATAAGGTCAAACTTAGTTGCTTCATTTAGGGGCAATGATTATTGAAGGAGTTCTATGAGTTTCTATGGAAAGGGAAAATCCACCAATGAATTTAAAAGTGCGAGATAATAAACTCCAGAATCTTGAACAAGAGCAATTCTTTATTTTGGAGTAGAGGATCATGGGAACTTGTTGTAGAATTGGAGAATATTCATATGGAGAACTTAAGACCAAGGGGATTCTTTATGGGGTCCAGAGGGAATGAAATTGATTGAAATTTTTTTGTGTCGATCAATGGTTTGAACATTTTCAAGTCAAATATGGGGTACTTCATTTAGCTCAATCCAAAGAGAGCAAGGAGAGTTTGAGTAATTTCCAATGAAGATGAAGTTTATAATTGTTGTCGCTGAATTATATTAGTAATAAACATTTTATGAAGATCATTATGACAACATTTGAAGAGAATCTAAGCATGGGTTTTAATCAATCGAGTTTATGAGCATCATGTTTCCCAATACTATGGAAGCAAAATAGGATGATAGAAGATGTTGTTGATTAGTTGTTCGAGAAATGTGAAAAATCGTGCATTAGCTAGAAAATTTCAATAAAGTTTCACCACCTATACATCCATTGAACTCAAGAAAGGAGATATTTTCCTCAAGGATCCAAATGCATTGCTAAAGAATTTAAAAATTATTGGGAAGAAAATCCACCATCTCACTTAAACAATCATAAATAAATAAATCAATACTCTAATAGTGAAAAATCTCCATCCAGTATCCTAAGATATTGGATTGCTTCAGAACCAACTTGTTGGTGAGCATCCCTATGCAATACAATTAATCTTTCTTGATGAAAAATCCTTTAGGGTGCTTAAAGATAATACATAACCCGAAAAACAATTTTATAGCAGTTTTTTACTAAGAAAAAAAGAAAAAAAATCCAAAAAATTACTATAAAACATTGCCAATTTTTACCAAAGGTGGTCGCTTGTATTGCTATAAAATCCTAGTTATTTCGTGATATTCTCATATTCATTATACTAATTATTCATTGTCTTAAATGTTGACATTTTTATAGATTGTTGAAAAATGTTCAAAATTTATGATAGAAATTTAAAAATGCCTTCAACATTGTCTACACTTCTTTTACGATCAAAGATTAACAATGCCTTCAGCATTGTCTACACTTCTTTTAAATAAAATAAAAATACAATTTCAATGCTAATGGATGCAAGTAACTTATCTACGCACTGATATGATAATATGTGAAAGGTGCCTATTTCTTACTGCTGTCATAACATGTAATCCATATTGATATACTATTCCATGCATGCTTAAAGGTAAAATCCAACATTTGATAAGTGGTTTGTATTATCATCTACTATTACTGTTGTATATGCATGCTTCAACTTAATGTAAAGTACAAAAAAGCTCACCTGGGTTCTCATCTTCTTCTCTTGTTAATGTAAAGAGATTAACAAGAGAAGAAGATGTAGATGAATATGTACCATTCTCTGCACTCTTTGGTTTTGTAACACCTGGAGAAGACACATGGCTTATTGATAGCAGTGCCTCAAAACATACGACATGAAAGAAGCAATATTTGTCCAAACTTGAAGAGAAGAACCCTCCCCAGAAAGTATCATTGGGAGATGACTATCAATATCCCATCAAAGGTATTGGTGAATAAAGCTACAAGCTTGACTCTGGGACTTCTTAATAAGAAACAACCCAGTGTTGCTCTCAGTACAACTGAAGCAGCGTACATTGCAGTTTTCTCCGCTTGTTGTGAAGCGATATGGATTCGAAAGTTGATGTCAGGATTATTTAACATGAAGTTGGAAACCAAAATAATTCTCTATGACAACCAGAGTTGTATAAAGATGACAGAGAATATGGTGTTCCATGACAAATCAAAGCACATAGAAATCTAATATTTTTATATAAAGGATATGGTACAAAAGGTAGCTATAAATCTCCAGTATGTGAGTATCGATGAGAAAGTTGTCGATGTACTGAGCAAGCCTCTGTCTCGAATGAAGTTTGAATATTTCCATGAAAATCTTGGTGTAGTTCAAAAAGACTTTCCTCGCAAGGAGAAACAATGATGGGACCACAAATGATGAAGATATGGACCTTCTTCAAAAAGGAGGAACAAGTCGAAGATATGGAATCTCCTCGAAAAGGAAGAGCATGTCAAAGACATGAACCCTTCTCAGAAAAAGGGGGAGCAGGTTGATAATATGGATCCTCCTAGTAAAGGGGGAGTGGTCATGAGACTGATATCGATGATGTATGCTAGTGATCCTCTCTCGAGGATGGCAGGTATAACACTCTGTGCATGAGAGAGGTCCTTACTAGTTAAGGATGGTCCTACAGATAATACTCTTGTATTGAGAGTATGCCAACATTCATATGTAGATGCCATAGAATAAAACTCACTTGGGAGTGGTCCTAACTTGGGTGGTATGGATGCTCTACATTGGTCCAACATTTTGAATGCGGTCGAGATCTGCTCTGTAGACAATACTCTTACATGGTAGAGTATACCTACACGTGAGTGTAGATGCCATCGAATAACACTCGGTTGGGAGTGGTCCTAACCTGTGTGGTATGGATGCTCTATGATGAGTCCTGACGAAAGCTGTAGTATAACACTCGCTTGGGAGTGGTCCTAACCTCCATGGTATGGTTGTTCTACATTGGGTCGAAATTTTGAATGCGGTCGAGACCTGCTTTGTAGACAATACTTTTACATGGTAGAGTATGCATACATGTGAGTGTAGATACCGTAGTATAACACTCACTTGGGAGTGGTCTTAACCTCAATGGTATGGATGGTCTACGATGAGTCCTCACGGATGATAGGGCCTGCACTAGGTGCGGTTGAGATCTACATTTAGTTGTAGATGATTTAGCTGATCGATTTCATGGATCATGTTGATGGAGGATTGCATCGTCCTTGGAATTATGTCCTAAGGTGATGGAGATTGATCATCCCTCAAATAGATCATGTGTACTGCAGGTAGCGTGACTGCAAAGGATCAAGAAGGATCGAAGTGCTGCTACAAAAGGATCTAAGTGCTACTGCAAAAGGATTGAAAGGTTCGAAATGCTGCTGCAAAAGGAATGAAAGGATCGAAGTGCTGCTATAAGGGACCGATAAGATTGGAAGTTTGCTACAGAAGATCGAAGTGCTGCTACAAAGGATCAAGAAGATCGAAGTGCTACTGCAAAGGATCAAAAAGATCGAAGTGCTACTGCAAAGGATCAAAGTACTGCAAAGGATCGAAAGATCAAAGTGATTCTACGAAGGATTGAAAGGTCGAAGCGTTGCTGCAAAAAGATCAAGTGATCGTGTGATGTATAAGATGAAGACATTGAAGAGTAACTATTCCAGTTATTGATTGTGAAAACTTCCTACGACGTATAGATGTATTACCTCGATGTATTGCTGAAGATATTGCCTCTCTATGCTCTTATTGTTATGATGATGTGGTCATTAGAATAACCTTCTCATTAAGGGGGAGTGTTGAATATTGTAACTTCAAAGGATATTCTAAGTGTATTTTACTGATGTAACCCAAGGGGGATGCTATTATTCCTCCGGCGAGGTGGTACTATTGTATTTGGTCATCATAGACTCATGAGGTAAATCCTCCATTGTAAGTCAGGTCAATAGCACCCTAATTAATAATATAATATATTGTTTTGAGTCTTCCTAGGTGAATTTGGCCTTGATAGTTTAGTGGGGCTGACTTGATTAGGGTAAAAGTCAGTAATTGGCTCATTGTGTATAAATAGAAGAGCTGTGGTTCTTATTCGAGCACACTGACTCTCACTTGTGTAGCGCATAGGAGAAAGAGAGAGACAGAAAAACAAGAGGAGGATAAATGTTTTTGGGGTTATATCTTATACATCTTATACAAAGCAATTTTTACTAGGTTTTCTTCCCCTTTAGGGTTTCCCAAGATAAATACTGTGTCTATCTTGTGATTGTGTTTTTATTAGTGATTCCGGATATGATGCTGCTATGATTTTTGTATTGAACACTAATGAATCTAGTCTAACATATGAAATATTAATAGTAGATGCCCATGAGTGACCATACCTCATGCCGAGGATGGGTGTGGATGGGTATGACACCTTACCGACTCACATTAAAGACAAGTTTGGCTGGTAAATAAGGCTCTCCCAAAGGGCAACAAAATAGGATGATAGAAGATGTTGTTGCTTAGTTGTTGGAGAAATGTGAAACATGATGCATTAGCTAGAAAATTGCAATAAAGTTTCACCACCTATACATCCATTGAACTCAAGAAAGGAGATATTTTCCTCAAGGATCCAAAAGCATTGTTAAACCATTTACAAAGTATTGGCAAGAAAATTCACCATCTCACTTAAAAAATATAAATAAATAAATCAATACTGTTATAATGAAAAATCTCCATTCGATATTCTAATATATTGGATTGCTTCAAAACCAACTTGTTGGTGAGCACCCCTCTGCAGTAAAATTAATATTTTTTTGATGAAAAATCCTTTCGGGTGCTTAAATTTAGTACATAACCCGAAAAACAAATTTATAGCAGTTTTTTACTAAGAAAAAAGGAAAAAGAAAGAAAAAAACTTACTATAAAAAGTTGCCAATTTTTACCAAAGGTGATTGCTTGTATATGCTATAAAATCCTTGTTATTTCATGATATTCTCATATTCATTATACTAATTATTCCTTGTCTTAAACGCTGACATTTTTATAGATTGTTGAAAAATGTTCAATATTTATGATAAAAAATTAAAAATGCCTTCAACATTGTCTACACTTCTTTTAAATAAATAAAAATACAATTTCGATGCTAATGGATGCAAGTAACTTGTCTACACATGTGTGGAAGGTGCTTATTTCTTACTGCTGTCATAACAAGTAATCACTATTGATATACCATTCCATGCATGCCTAAAGGTAAAAGTGGTTTGTATTATCATATACTATTACTAATGTATATGTATGCTTCGACTTAATGTAAAGTACATAAAACCTCACCTTATTGCTGCATTTAATACATAATTAGAGTCTGCTAGTAACACTCATTCACTTCAACCTTTGTTATTGGTTAGTTAGTGCAAAAGTGGTCAAATTGGTATTAAAGATGAAATCTTGTTAAACTGTATAACACTGCTATGAACATTTGGATGATACTTATATGCTTTAACACATGTCACTCATAATACTACTATCTTGACCAACTTTAGTTGCTTCCACTGATGTACTTATAATAAATGCTTATATTTGAATGACATTTGCATGTGTTTATTGTTGGTCTGATATACTACTGCATTAATAACTACTCTGACATTTTTTCACAAACACTTGTAGTACATCCCTTCTCACTCTCATGATTTGACTCCAATAAGGCACTGGTCTTTAATAACCTCGAAAGAGGCGTTTTTGGTGTTTAGTGTATTTTTCGGAGTTGAACTAGGGCTCTCCCCTAGGAGGCTTTGGTTTCCGAAGTAGTTGGGGATAAGTGACTAAGGTGACACTGGTCAAGAAAGGAGATATTTTCCTCAAGGATCCAAATGCATTGGTGAAGAATTTACAAAGTATTGGAAAAACAAATTTATAGCAGTTTCTTACTGAGAAAAAAGAAAAGAAAATCCAAAAAATTACTACAAAACATTGTCAATTTTTACCAAAGGTTATCACTTGTCTTTGCTATAGAATCCTAGTTGTTTCATGATATTCCCATATTCAATATACTAATTTTTCCTTGTCTTAAATGATGACATTTTTATAGATTGTTAAAAAATGTTCAAAATTTATGATCAAAAATTAAAAATGTCTTCAACATTGTCTACACTTTTTTTATTATCAAATATTAACTCATCAACAAAGATTCAACCAGTGCAAAAGAATCCATAATCAATCAATACTATATGGGATATTCAAACACAACATGACATGTCGGCTAAGGAAAAAGCGTTGGCAGTAAATGTCCAACAGTGAATACTGACGAGTTGATTAGACATGGATGTTTTAGTTGTGATCAGGGTATTTTTTAAGGATTCTAATATTATACTTAAGTATAGTATTCTAGGCGATTGTTTTGGATTGAAAAAATACATGGTTATAGATAGGTAGGCGAAAATTAAATATGAAACATACAATTTCGCGAATATTATGATAAGAAAAACATATTTTATGTAAATATAGGCGATATTAGAGACTAAAAATGACCAAATAGCGAATTTATTTTTTGAAAAAAACCCAAAATTAGCCAATTGGCAAAATTTCGCGCCTAAAAATTACCGTCGTCGTAGCTGGTGGGATGTCGGAGCTGGTAGATGCCCATGAGTGACCATACCTCATGCTAAGGATGGGTGTGGATGGGTATGGCACCTTAGAGACTGGCATTAGAGACGAGTCTGTTTGGTAAATAAGGCTCGTTTAAAGGAAAACATAATAGGTTAAGAGAAGATGTTGTTGCTTAGTTGTTGGAGAAATGTGAAACCTGATGCATTAGCTAGAAAATTGCAATGAAGTTTCACCACTTATATATCCCCTGAACTCAAGAAAGGAGATATTTTCCTCAAGGATACAAACACATTGCTGAAGAATTTACAAAATATTGGCAAGAAAATCCATCGTATCACTTAAAAAATATAAATAAATAAATCAATACTCTTATAGTGAAAAATTTCCATCCGATATTCTAAGATATTGGATTGCTTCAAAACCAACTTGTTGGTGGGCACCCCTCTACAATAAAATTAATCTTTTTTTGATGAAAACTCCTTTGGGGTGCTTAATGATAGTACATAACCAGAAAAACAAATTTATAGTAGTTTTTTACTAAGAAAAAAAAGAAATCCAAAAAAGTACTATAAAACATTGCTGCTATAAGCATTTATCATTTATCATAGCAGCTCCCCATAATAAAGTTTCAAATTTTCAAATTTTCTAGTGAATAAAGATTCCAGTCTAGTCAAGCAAAGCGATTTTAGTCAATGAAAGCTATGATAATACCAGGCATTTTTATAACTACGCCAACCACTTGCAAAAGAATCCAGAATCAATCAAATACTATATAGGATATTCAAACACAAGAGGGCACGTCGGCTAAGGAAATAGGGTTGGCAGGAAAAGTTTAAACTTTATATATAAATATTCCTATTTGAGCATCCTAAGCTCAAACACAGGACTTCCAACTCTTTTCTTGGCGATTACCCATTTCCAAATCTGATCTCCGCCCCATCTTCTGTTGGCCAATACCCATTTCGAAAAAAAGTCTTTTTGTTGAGTGCTTCTGATTGATAAGCTGCTGCAAATTTTCTTGGCGAATACCCATTTGGAAAAGAAGTCTTTTTGTTGAGTGCTTCTAATTGATAAGCTGCTGTATTTGCAGAAAATGATGCATACCCACCTACTGAATAGCATTGACTGAGTTTGCAAACAAAGCCAAACAGCCCTCATTGTCTTACATTCGTGGTTTTTCAGTTTTCTAGGGATATTTATTGAGCAAGAAAAAAACATGTCTCTAGAACCAGATTCCACTCCGAGCAAGGTCCCTTCCCCATTGGTCTCTGGAAACAATATGTTCACGAGTGAGGTTTCTAGTGTAGAACAAGGCAGCCGATCGAATTCGAAGAGTCTCTCTGATGGTCTATTGGCTTCACTGAAAGCAAAGGAAGCAGCAAATAGAAGGTTTGAAGCTGCAGCATGGGTAAAGAGCATGGTTGGGTCTTTGGATATACCGTGTGAGCCATCCGAGGAGGAGTTTTGTCTTTGCTTGAGAAATGGGATCATTTTATGTAACCTTCTCAACAAGGTTCAACCGGCAGCAGTGTCCAAGGTCGTTGCAAATCATGTGGAGGAAGGACGCTCTTCATCTGCCTATCATTATTTTGAGAATGTTAAAGAATTTTCTTGTAGCTGTTGAAGAGATGAAGTTGCCTACTTTTGAGCAGGAAAGCTTGCAGCCTGGTTCTACTTCTACTGCAAAGATTGTTGACTGTTTCTACTGCAAAGATTGTTGACTGTATCTTGGCGCTGAAGGCTTATTATGAATGGAAACAGTGTGGAGGAAATGGCCCTTCGAGGACCCCTAGGGTTCCAAGAAAGACACGAAATTTCTTTCAACAGTCAACTGTGCCTGTAAAAGCACCCGAAACTTTGCCAAACGCATCAGTTGGAAACATTGACGAGGGAGAGAAAAGACTCTATGACATCTTTCAATCTAATGACTTTATAGGAGCTTGGTTAAAGCGAGTTGCTGTAGAAATAACAAGTGACAAGGAAAATGTTGACCAGAACATTGTCGAAGCCATACAAGCTGCTCCTGCAGAGCATGGCTCGACGCAAACACTCATGGATCTTATCATTGCTATTATTGCAGAGAATAAACAGATCAGAGAAATGTGCAGTGTTAATTCCAGTGGATATCACAGATTTCTGGAAGAAAACAAGATCCTTTACAATAATCTTCAAGACCTCAAAGGAAGCATAAGGGTTTTCTGCAGAATCAGACCACATTTTGGAGGTCAATCTGATGCTGACGCTCAAAGTGCAGTGGAATTTATTGGGGAAGATGGATCCCTCCTTGTCAATACATCGAAAATGGGCAAAGATGTACAGAGAATATTTAATTTTAATAAGGTTTTTGGGCCATCTGCTACACAAGAGGATATTTACATGGATACGCAGCCATTGATCCGATCTGTAATGGATGGTTACAATGTCTGCATTTTCGCATATGGTCAAACAGGATCTGGAAAGACCCACACCATGAGCGGTCCAACAGGTGCTTCTGAAAGGGATATGGGAGTGAACTATCGAGCACTCAGTGATCTCTTCGAGTTATCTCAAAAGAGGAAAGATTTAATGATGTATGATGTTTCTGTTCAAATGATAGAGATATACAACGAGCAAGTGAGGGATCTTCTGGGAACACATGCCTCAAACAAGAAATTAGATATTCGAAATAATGCTCAGAATGGATTTAATGTACCTGATGCCATACTTATGCCCGTTAAAGCAGCCTCTGATGTTTTGGATTTGATGAATTTTGGCCAAAAGAATCGTGCTGTTAGCTATACTGCACTGAATGACCGCAGCAGCCGTTCTCACAGTGTATTGACTGTGCATGTGCAAGGTACAGATCGTGTTTCTGGGTGTAACATTCATAGCTACCTTAGTTTGGTAGATCTTGCTGGAAGTGAGAGGGTGGATAAATCTGAAGTAACTGGAGGTCGTTTGAAGGAGGCACAATACATCAACAAGTCCCTTTCAAGTCTAGGAGATGTTCTTGCAGCATTGGCACAAAAGAGTCCCCATGTGCCTTATCGAAATAGCAAATTGACTCAATTGCTTCAAGATTCGTTAGGGGGCAAGGCAAAGACCCTGATGTTTGTGCACATAAGTCCTGAACCGTATTCATATGCAGAGACAACGAGCACCCTTAAGTTTGCTGAAAGAGTGGCCTCTGTTGAACTGGGTGCTGCTCGTTTGAATAAAGAAAGTGGAGAAGTTCGTGAGCTTAAAGAACAGGTAGACAGTTTGAAGAAGGCGTTGGCAAGGAAAGAAGCAGAAGGAGACAGTTTGAAGAAGGTATTGGCAAGGAAAGAGGTAGAAGTCGCGCAGGTAGACAGTTTGAAGAAGGCGTTGTCAAGGAAAGAAGCAGAAGTAGCGCAGAAAGAAGCAGAAGTAGCGCAGTTAGACAGTTTGAAGAAGGCGTTGGCAAGGAAAGAAGCAGAACTAGCGCAGTTACCGTCTCAATACAAACTCCATACACCTCGTAGATTGAGCGTCGAAGGGACTGTAATAAACAAAGTTGAGGTACAAAATGGTAATTGTAATCGTGGGATGGTTTCTCAAGATTATGGGGAGATATCCAAGCTTAATAACGAGGAGACGCCGGTAGACAAACCAAATGGCAACCGTAGGGGTCTCGGAAATGAGCGTAGAAATTTATCAGTTGTAAAAATTGGGACCGAGGGTGAAACAAATACTGGAACTGAGACACCATCTGCTTCTAAAAAGACCTCTCAAATTAAAATGTCATTACAGTCTTTAGGAAAACAACTCATCAATGGCGGGGTTAAAAGAAGTACAGGTAAAGTGGAATCATCACCTGTGTGTAGAATTGAGCGCAGATTATCTGTTGGTGGACAGAACCAACCGCAGCCGCTTACAGTTTCAGTAAATAGGCTTTCTAGGCAAAACTCAATTGAAAAAAATGGACTTTCCAAACGAAATTCAATTGAAAGAAAAGAAAAGTAGCCCGGAAGTCAAGGCCAGCAGCTTCACCACACTGATCAGCAGTGCTTGAAGGCTGGGATAACCTGCATTTGCTTAAATCACTTTGACATCCCTTATCTGAGCAGTGAGCAGTTGATTTTTGTAACAGTAGAGGCAGGTGTTGTTATCATAACGAGTTGATTGTTAATAGGAAGGAGTGAAGAGATCGGAGCAGGGGATGATTCTGATTCTCTTGTTGTAATTTTTATTCTGCCTTTTTTTCTTAAATTTATATTTTATTGAAATTATTTAAATATATGATAATTATATGATAATTAGTATGTTATCAATATTAAATATTTAGAATGATATTGTCATATATATATATATAAGTTATCATCAACATAGAAAATAGTATTTTTATTTTATTTTATTTTTAAAATTAAAGATTTAAGCCTATAAAGATTAGAGCAATTAGTAACCAGTAATTAAAACAAAAAGTTGTAAATAAAAGATCACATATGCAAATTCCTTAAAGATACTTAAAAAAACATTAAAGATTTAGTATTAATATATAACTATAACTTTAATATGCATACAATATAAAATTCTAAAATTTTAATTTTGGATTCAAATATTTATTAAATATAAGAAGGAAACATATAAACAAGAATTCATAAAATTCTAAAATTTTGATTTTCAATTCAAATGCCAATTAAATAAAAGAGTGAAACATATAAACAAATATTAATGTTTTTTAATAAATTATACACACATCCATGCACATCATAGTATTAACATCTAAATGGTCACACTCAACAACTAGAGGAAGAATGATAAGAAGGATTTTAGTGGACTCAGTTAGAGACCACTTGGTTCCTCAGATCTTAGAAAAGGAGACAATGAGGAAGATATTCAAAACCTTGAAGAAGCTATTTGAACATAGTAGCATCAATGTGATTCTCACATTGAGGAATAAACTGTTGGATATGAAGATGACGAAGTCCAAGAATATTGCCTCATATTTCATGAGGATCATCGAGCTCCGAGGCAAGCTAAAGTTTAGTGGAGACAATCTTGAAGAAAAGGATCTCATTATGACCACCTTAAATGGTCTCCCACCATCTTGGGAGTCTTTTATCCAAACTATAAGTGGTTGAACCAAGTTGCCCAAATTTGATAAGCTATGGGCAGAAAGCACTTAGGAAGAGACGAGAATAACAACATGCCAACGAATTCATGGCGCTCAACCTGAGGAAAATCAAGAGTTTGTATCTCATGCCAAGAAAAGCAAGGTAAGGGGAAGGAAGCCCTTCAATCACGAGCGCCGAAATCAGAGATAAAGTCCTCCCCCAAATCAGAAGAAACAAAAGAAGGATCTATCTCGTGTCCAATGCTACAGGTGCAAGAAATATGATCATTATGCCAGTAGCTGTTGAAGTTCACACAAAAGGAATCGTGAAGCTTCAATTGCTGATGTAGAAGAAGATCATCCTCACAAGTAACAAAAGAATGAAGATCGTACAAAATTCTTCTTCATATCAGCTTGTTGCAGCTGCAACCTTTTTCCCAAATTTTTAAAATTTTGGACCCTCCTTTTAATTTTATCTAGCCTAGGATTGTTCGGTTTCCTTAACTCTGTCTTTCCTCTGCTTTAAAAAAAAATGATCTTTGGGAAGTCAGAGGATTAGTTGACTATTTTTTCTGCTGTTTCGAAAGTTAAATGATCTAGTAATACCATTGCCCAGCCGAAGAGTCTTTTGCTTTATTTGAGCACTTAACATTCTGATTTTTCAATGATTTTTTTTATTGTTGTCGGGAGTCGGTTGAAGAATGGGCCGGGGTATTAGTCCTCTATGCCGCCAATGTTTCGGAAGGCAAATAGTGAACGTCCCGATGATTAGTCCTGTTTCTCTCCGATCCATGCTTTTATCTCCTTTATTGTTTTATTTCTCAAACTGATTGTTTTGACTGTCGACGACCTTGTTTTAACGCATCGGAATGAGTTACGATATTGGATCGGAGGGCTTGTCCTCTACGTCGCCGATGTTTCGGAGGGAGGTTGATAAGTGACCCGAAGATAGTCTTTCCGCTCGTCAATACCGAAGGTTTTAAGTAACCCAGGTTCCGGTACTTTGTAAAAGAGTAAGTCGCAATGATACCTTTTATATCGCCGACACTGCGAAGAGTGTTGTGGTTTGAAGTTTTGATGCGTTAAAGGTTTTTGGTTCCGATCACCGATACACAATCACCGCAATGATAGTGCTTGGCGTTGCCAACACTGCGGAAATGTTAATATTTGGAGTTCTGGCCTTTAGCCTTCAGAGCTTCCGACCGTCGACAGACTTAATAGTCTCGCGGGACCCATAGATGGTTTGTTGTCCATCGTTGCGGCTCTCGCTTGTGCTATCCTTCCGACATTTAGAGTTTTCAACTCCCGATAAGGGTTTCCCGCTGATTTTTTCCATTGAGGATTCTATATATACGTGGGGAGCATTATTTTATCGTTTATCCGTGTTGAAACTCGCGTTTTTTGCTCCAGTCCTTTTCGATTGATCTGTTTCACGTGCCTAGCTGTCCGAATTCGACTCGTTAGCGTACTACTGTGGAGACTTTTGGGTTATCTCGTTGATTGCACTGTGTTTTGCTAGGTAGGCAATCCACGACCTCGTTGTTTGGTTTTTAATGGTCGATTGAAACCGTGGTTTTCCCTACTTAGGTTTTTTCGTGGGATGGTTTGTTCGTATAAATAATGTTTATCTCTGCTGTATACATGCATAATATCTAGGGTAAAATAGTGAGTTGTGACATTTTTTCTTTGGCGAGGAGGGGTTTTGACTTCGCGTGACTGTCTGAGCCGTTATGTATGCTTTATTCCTGTCTGAAAGATTAAGGGGTCGGTGCAGACAGGCGTTACGTTGTCTGCACCACCCATTCTTTGGTTGTTCATGGCCGTCTGGGGAGGGGGGGTTTAAATGTTTGTATGCGTTTACCTTATCTTTGTGGGATGGCAGAGGTTTTCAATGTTTTGGTCCAGTTAGGGTTTTCCATGATGAGGAGAATAGTATAGGGTCTAGTGTTTTAGAGATTAGCAGTAGTGACAATGTGGTTCATGCTTTTAACGGAGGAGTTCGAGTTAGTTCAGATGTGACCCAGATTAAGATGATGAATCTTTTCTATTAGGGTTGCGATTTTGGTTACAGACAGTGGACTTAGAGGGTTTTAAGCAAAACTTGTAGGACTTTCTTTTGCCTTGTCATTTTTTTTTTCATGCATTAACACTGTGTATAGTTCATTTTTCAGAATGCATATGGAAGAGGTAAATAGATTGATACAATTTTTTGTTATTATTGTTTCACTTGGTAAAAGCTAAATGGTCTAAGAACATGCTATGTTTATGGCAAGGTGATTGTTGCAAAGGAGATATGTCTAAAAGACAAAAGAAGAAGGCTCTAGTTGTTGAAGGAGAACTAGAGGTTGAGATCATCACCAGGGTTGAATACATATATGAAGATACCAAAGCTACCACTGCGGTCAAACTGGATTATAAATGGGGAGAGATATACAGGATGATTGCCAATCAAAACATACCTGATGCAGGATTCAAGGAGCTAACTATTTATACAAACATCGAGAAATCGACTCTTATGAAAGTAGCTATAAGACCTAAGTTATTCTCGTGCTCAGAGGTGATTGGTTGGATTCTACCTAGGGCAGATGTAACTACGATGATCCTTGAAAATACTGCTAAGCAGGGCTACACTGCATATAGCCCTGCTTATGTCTCTATGTCATATCATCTGCCTCTCGCTCATATTTACTTGACAGAAAGCTGGTTGAAAGAGACAACTATGGACCTGGTAGAAACAGTTAAAATAATGATGATACCAGGGAAGAACTTTCGAATGAGGCCCTCAGGAGAATATGATACATCCACTCTCTGGACTCCCTATAGATTTATTGCACTAATGCTGAACAGGATTTTTGGTAGAGCTCACGGAAAAAGATTCAAAATAGGATGGATACCAATTATCTTCTATGTGGCCACTCAAGGAACCATATTTAATTGGTCAAACATAGTGTCTAATAGCCTCTCGACATGCATATCCTCAGCCTTGGGAGGGGTGTCACAAAACAGATCAGAGTTCTACATGAGCTCTATCCTAGTTGACTGTATACTGTGTACCCAGTCTTTTCCAGCCTTGAGGTGTAATTGGGATAGGGACAGGACCCCAATATACACAACATATAAATTGTTTTGGGTATACACAACATATAAATTGTTTTGGGCACACAAATACTATAGCTACTATAGAGAAATATGTGAACACTTCATCATGCCTTTGTACACTTTAATTTTCTTGACCGAATGCAACTGCATGTCCGAAGAAGCGTTCAAAGTCATTGAGGAATATGGAGACTATTATTTAACTGAGGAAGGAATGTATGGTGGCGCCAGGGCACCTTCTCTACTCCCTAAATATGGCACTGATTATGTGCTACATAAAGAGGTATTTAGGCAGGTATATATTGATGGTGTCGGAAGTTTCTTGTTCGAACATAAAAAGGCAGCATATCCTGCCATACCTTTCTGGCTAGGGAGTTATAAGTTTTCAAAGGTAAAACAGACTCCAAAATTTGTGCAGGAGCTGGAGCACTTCCGTTTTGGTGAAATGAACTTTCATAGGAATGACTCCCGAAATAAGGTAGAAGATCACTGCAAAGAGGCAAGCATTCATTTCGAGTATACCAACTTCTGGGACAAGGATGAGGAAACATTCAGGAGTGCAAAGAACATGACTGCCCTAAAGAAGATATTTAAATAGAAAATCACTACTGTGGGCAGAAAGGGCAGAACCTCACAGAATACTAAGACAATGGACGAAGAAGAGGCCAAAAAGAGGGAAGAAGATGCTAGAAGGATAGCACAGGAGGCAGAGAGTTGGCTGAAGAATGAAGAAGAAGAAAGAAAGAGAGCTGCAGAGGAAGCAACAAAGAAGGAAGAAGAAGAGAGGAAGAGAAATGAAGAAGCAGAGATAAAGAAAAGTCAAGAAGAAAGTGAAGGTCTGAGATTAACAGGATCTCAAAAAGACCAACAGACTACTGAGCAGATAGATACACAGGGGGGACAGGATCACACAAATCAAGGACACGAACAATCAAACCCTAATCCCCAGGAGCTTGCTGCATCTTCTGGAATTACACCTGGGCAAGCTTCATTTTTTGGAATGAATTTGATTCCTTTCGTGCTTATAGAAGGCAAGGAAGTACCTGACTTCAGTACTATTTTCTATGATAAGGAGAAGAAAAGGATTGTAAAAAGAACTAAGAAAAGGGTTGAAACTAGGGGATAATCAGGTAAGATGATAACAAATAAAACCGTGGTGCATGGAACAGATGCAAATCCACGATTGATAGCTAGAGTTGGGGTGGCATTAACCCAAGCCATTGAAGATAATGTAGACAGGCTGATGACGGATCTTGAGCAGTCAAGAAAGAACGCAACATAATTAAAAGAAACATTGAAGAAAGAGAGGGATGAAGGTCATAAGCTGAAAAGGAAATACGAGAACATGATGAATGAAGTAAGGAATTCAAGAACAGAACTTCAGACTCTGCAGGAAAATAAGGAGGCTTTAGAAGTTTCTGCAGAGAAAATGGAAAAGAATGCCTAGGACAGCTTAGCTGAATTACAATGGCTACAACTAGAGCATCAAGTGTTGAAAACTGAGAAAGATGACCTTCAGGTATCCTATGAAACACTAAGTGTAGAGAAGGTCCAGTTGCAAAATAAGGTCATTAAGTTAGAATCAGAGAAGGCTATCACTGAAGAAAGAGAGAAACAATATCAAATGTAGGTAGCAGTTTTGGAAGAACATAATACTTCATTGATAGCATCACTAAAAGATTCTATGGAACAGAAGACAGACGTCCAACCTTTAAAAGAACATGTGCCAACTCAAAGGAGGAAGATCCATCAATTACGAATGTGCATTGAGGAGGAAAGATGTAAAATTTTGAAAATAGATAGCAGATTAGAAGAAATTTTGGATACTACTTCGTATTTTTTAGACAGATCTCAAGATATTTTGGAGGTTCTGAAAGGAAGGATGGTATGGACCGAAGCAAATAAGGAGTCTCCTGCAGAGTTACCAGTTAAAGACCAGTAGAGTTTGAAACAAGATTATGATTTATTGGAGTTTGCAATTAATGTTGCAGAAGAATTCAAGAAAACTGGGAGCATGTGCCGAATACTGCAAGAGGGTGCTTGCTACATATAATAGATGCCAGATTTTGGCAGAGAAAAGACTGGATGCAATACCAGAACATGAGTTGTTCATAGAACAACTACAGAATAGATATCAAGAAGATGAGCAAGAGATCCAATAGTTAAAGGATCTAGATGAACGGATTTTAAAGAATGAAGAGGCACATGCAGCTGTGAGTATTCATCTGTTAGAATATCAGCTGCTTCTGAGTCCAGCAAGGATAGAAGGATTCAGGAACCAGGCTGCCAAATATGAGATAAATATCCATTTTCTTGAACCTTCTGATTTTGAAAGCATAGCAGCGGAGGCCCAGGCATGGAAAAAGTTCATCAATGACCAAGCTGGCCCCTCTTCATAAAGTGTTCTATAAAATTTTGATTTAAAATGTAATATATTGTATAAATTATGAGCACATACTGCAAGACAAATTTTGGAACTGAAAGGTTGGGGAAGCTAAAAATTCATCGAGGGGCAGCACAAAGGTTTTTCTTTTTGTATAAATATAGGAGAGTTTAGATGTCGAAGGGACTTCTTTCCCAAGCAATTTTTGAGAGTATATTGTAAGAAAAACTACTTCCTTTTACAATAAAGAATCACAAGTTTCCTGCTGGAGAAAGTTTGGTGGAATGTTTCAAATGTTTTGCTATGGATCAGTTGAATGTGAACTATTTCGTTTTCAGCTTACTTCCATTAACTGTGAGATCGTTCTAACTCAGTGATTTTTCTTTTCATGTTATGAATGCACTCTAGTTTATTCTATGAAATTTCCATTGTGAGTAATGAAGGTTGACATAAACAATAATCTATCTTGTTGTTCATATTTCTATTAATATTCATGCGTTTTGAAATAAGTAACAACAATCTGTAATTTTTCTTAATACATACACATAAATACATTACTCATTGTTAGCTGATAATTATGCTCCCTAGGGATATGTTAGTTAGTTATAGTTAGTTTTTGGTTGTTTGTGATTTAGATGTGAGAGAGGTAAGACGAGAGGTAAGAATCTGCACATCACATTGTGACCCTCCTCGTTATCTCTATCATTTGCATTTTTAGATAGGCACTTGCACAACATAACTTAAACACAAAAAACTAAAAATATACATGGTGGACTGGGCCGTAACCGGTAAACAATTTTAATTTGTTACTTGACCTATGGTAGTCAGACTGTAAACCGGACGGATTCCCCATACCAAATAGTAACGGGCTAGTTGGGAACGTTTATTGGGGAGAATCCCCAACTGTTGTTACTTGCAATTTTCCAGGCCTCAACACAGCTCTATCAGGTATTGTTCCCACCAGTTGTGATACCTGGCTCATAGATAGTGGTGCATCTAGACACATGACAGGACATATGACAAGAATTACTCAACGAGTTCAAAGAATTCAAAGTACAAGTTAAAAATTTGTCTAGGAAGAGGATCAAGATCCTAAGATCAGATAATGGTGGAAAATACACCTCTACAGAATTCAATGATTTTTGCAAGGAAGCATGAATTAAGAGGGAGCTCACAGTTCCCTACAACCCCCAACAAAACAAGGTTACTGAAAGAAAGAATAAAACAATTGTGGAGGCAACCAAAGCCATGATACATGACCGGAGTCTAGTACCTATGTTCTCATGGAAGAAGCATCCAAAATAGTTGTATATGTACAAAACAAATGCCCACATAAGGTATTAAATAACATGACCCTCGAAGAAGCTTTTGTAGGAGTAAAACTAGAAGTGGATCACCTCCAAATATTTGGATGTCCAGTCTACATTCATGTGCCCAAGAAGAAAAGGACGAAGTTAGAACCTTCAGGCAAGAAGGGAACTTTCGTGGGATACAATGAATCTTCAAAGGCATACATAATTTATATCTCAAGATCGAGACAATTTGAAGTTAGCAGGGATGTGACCTTTGAAGAAGAAATGGTTGTCAGGAAAGGAAAAGGATCATACATGGATATCGATGATGAGGAGATGCTAGGATCATAGGAGATGAGACCATCTCCCCCTCAAGATCAGAGGGAGATAACAAAGAAAAATGAACCCATTAATACCATCGATCCAGTCGAGACAACAGATGATCCCAGAGATATTGCAATAAGCTAGACTCAGACCTAGATGGGCACAACAAACCTTATAGGATGTAGAGTAGCATGAAGCTCCACATGGTGATTTCTGAGAAAGAAAAATACCTCAGAGGTTCTCCAGTTATGTGGAATTGATAAGTCACATCATTGACTCAGAACCCACCACTTATAAAGAAGCATCTAGACACCAAGTTTGGGAGGATGCCATAGTGGAAGAATATCAATCCATCATGAAGAATGATGTGTGGGAGATTATGCCTAGACCTGAGGGGAAGTTAGTTGTGAGATCGAGGTGGTTATACAAAATCAAGCATGGAGTAGACGGGGTTAGTGAAAAATACAAGGCTAGATTTTTTTCCAAAGGGTTCTCTCAGAAAGAGGGAGTTGATTATGATGATACATTTTCTCTTGTGGCTCGATGCACTTCCATCATATCGATCATTGCTATTGCTTTAGCTATGGGATGGAAGTTGCACAAGATGGATGTCAAGATATCTTTACTCAATGGTATTATTGAGGAAGAAGTATATATTGAACATCCAGAAGGGTTTATTGTCCATGGAAAGGAGTGTCATGTATGAAAGCTGAAAAACGATTTATATGGACTCAAGCAAGCACCTCGTACTTGGTATGGATGAATAGATGGAATCTTAATGAGTCTAGGATTCACCAAGAGTGATGTAGACCTCAACCTTTACCACAAGGTTGTGAATGATGATCCATTGATTTTGGTACTATATGTTGATGACTTGTTATATAGTGTAAGAAGAAACTCGCCTCTGAGTTCGGAATGAAGGATCTTGGATTGATGCATTACTTCTTGAGATTAGAAGTATGGTAGAGAAAGAAGGATATTTTCCTAGGTCAAGGAAAATACACAATAGATTTCCTGAAGAGATTCATAACATTGGACTGCAAGTCCATAGCTACACCGATTGATGCAAATTTGAAGAAGTTGAGAGATTCTGCTTCAGATTCAAATTTGATCGATCCCACTATGTATCTCCAATTGATTAAGTCCTTGATGTATCTGACAAACACCAGACAAGATATTTGTTTTGCTGTGAATACCCTTAGTTAGGTCATGTGTGAACCGAGGCAGATTCACGAGATTGTTGCAAAACATGTGCTCAGATACTTATGTGGCAATGTGGGATATGGTCTACGATATGATTCAGAATGTGACTTGAAATTGCAAAGGTTTACAGACTTAGATTGGGCCAGATGCACTACATATAGGAAGAGTACTCCAGGATGTTGTTTCAGTCTGGGTTCTGCATTAATTTCCCGGTGCAGTAGGAAGCAAAACTCAGTAGCTCTTAGTACTGCAGAGGCCTAGCATTTAACTAGCATTTTGGCTTCATAAAATTCTTGCGCGATTTTTTTGAAAGATTCCAGAGCTAATAATAATTCACCGTGATAACCAAAGTTGTGTGCAGATGCCAGTGAATCCTGTTTTTCACGGCAAGTCGAAGCACATAGAAATTCGGTATCACTTCAGGCGTGATATGGTGCAGAAAGGTGCAATCGAGCTACACTATTACAATATTACAATAGACTCATCAGAAAGAGTGAAGATATCGGAGAAGGGGATACTTGTCGTTCTGTTCATTGTAATTTTTATTCTTCTTTTTATTTTTCTCATAAATTGTAATTTTTTATTTTTTACTGAAATTATTTTATGCTTTGATTACATAATAATTATTATGTTGTCTTATATATATATATATATATATATATATATATATATATATTAATTATATAATTTTTGTTTTTATAAAATACATTACAATATTTATAATGATATTGTCATTAAAAATTAATTACTAATAAGAATTACCTCCTTGTGTGCTCGTGCTTGTGCCTGTAAAAGCATCCAAAAACTTTGCTTACAACTTTAGGAAATGGCCTTTCTAGGCGAAACTCAATTGAGAGAAATGGGCTTGCCAAGCGAAATTCTATTGAAGGAAAATAAAAGTATTCATGGAATTGAGGCCAACAACTTCATCACACCGATCAAAAGTCTTTAAAGGTGGAAAAACGAAGGTTGCGATAACCTGCATTTGCTTAAATCACTTTTCCATCTTTGAAATATAACAGGATAGGATTATTTGAGCAGTTGATTTCTGCAGTAGAAGAGGTAGGTCTTGTTATCATAAAGAGTGATTGTTATCAGAAGGAGTGAAGAGATCGGAGAAGGGGATAATTGTCATTCTCGTCA
>LPNX010159368.1:41527-78869 GCA_001517045.1 Pseudotsuga menziesii | reverse complement strand
GTTATAGGAACGAGTGAAGAGGGGCATAATTGTCATGCTATTCATTGTAATTTTTATAGTGCTTTTTAATTTTTCTCAATTTTATTTTTTATTGAAATTAATTTGTGTTTCGATTATATGATAATTAGCGTGTTCTCTTATATATATTTCAATTATATAACTTTATTTTTATAAATTACAATATTAAATATCTATAATAATATTGTCATTTATAAAATACATTATATCATTTAAAATTAATTATTAATAAAAATGATATAAATGCATATTACATTGTCAATTTTAATTTTTTATTTTGAAATCAATTTTTATAATCAAAGCTTCTATGTAGCAAAACTTGGAATTTTTCCAAGTACTTTGTAAGGAAATTATTTGATGTTCTAATTAAGTCGAGAAGGAAAGCCTCTGTAAATAAGAATGCATGGGACCATTTTTAGGATTGGTCATAAAATCTAGTAAGTCCAAAATGAGATACTGTTCAAATGGTTCCCAACAATGCACTTTTTGACATTGAAAAAAGTTATCATCCACATAGAAAATAATATTTTTATTTTATTTTATTTTTAATATTAAAGATTTAAGCTCATGTAGATTAGAGCAATTTGTAACGATTAATTAAAACAAAAAGTTGTAAATGAAAGATCACATATTCAAATTCCTTATATATACTTAAAAAAACATTAAAGATTTAGTATTAATCTATAATTATAACTTTAATATGTATATAATATAAAATTCTAAAATTTTAATTTTCAATTCAAATACTTATTAAATATCAAAATGAAACATATAAAGTATTCGTGAGATGTAGAACAGTTGGTTGTGGAGTATGGTTAAGACACCCCCTAAGCAGAAAGGTCGCTGGTTCTAATCCCGCAGATACCAAAAATCCAACCATGTTAAGGGCTGGTGCGATCCTCGGGTGATTTTGACGGCATAGATGCCCCTGGTTCGTGGTAACTTAGCCAATGGAAAACTTGCTAGTGAGAATCAAAAGTCATTATAAAGTCATTACAGTCTTTCGAAAAACAACTAATCAATGGCAGGGTTAAAAGAATTACAAGTGAAGTGGAATCATAACCTATGTGTAGAATTGAGCGCAGATTATCTATTGGTGGACAGAGCCAACCTTTATCAAACATGCAGCCACTTACAACTTCAGGAAATGGGCTTTCCAGGAGAAACTCAATTGAAAGAAATGGGCTTCCCATGTGAAATTCAATTGAAGGAAAAGAAAAGTAGCCAAGGCCAACAGCCTCACCACATTGATCAACAATCCCTGAAGGTGGAAAACCGAAGGCTAGACTAACCCGCATTTGCTTAAATCACTTCTCCATCTCTTTATCATAGGGTTATCTGAGCACTTGATTTTTGCAGTAGAAGAGGTAGGTCTTGTTATCATAAAGAGTGATTGTTAATTAGAAGGAGTGAAGAGATCAGAGCAGGGAATAATTGTCAGTCTCTTCATTGTAATTTTTATTCTGCCTTTTTTTTCTCAATTTTATTTTTTATTGAAATTATTTATTTTGCTTTTTATTTTCTCCATTTTATTTTTTATTGAAATTATTTATTCTGCTTTCTATTTTCTCAATTTTATTTTTTATTGAAATTATTTTATGTTTTGATTATATGATAATTAGTATGTTCTCATGATATTTATAATGATATTGTCATTTATAAAATATAATTTTATTTTTATAAAATACATTATGTCATTTAAAATTAAGTTTTAATAAAAATTATATAATACACATTACATTGTCAGTTTCAATTTTTTAATTTTGAAATCAATTTTTATAATAAAAGCTTCACGTTGTAGCAAAACTACAAGGAAATTATTTGATGTTTTGATTGAGTCGAGAAAGAAAGCTCGTGTAAATAAGAATACATGGGACCATTTTTAGGATTGGTTATAAAATTTAATAAGTCCAAAATCAGATAGTGTTCAAATGGTTGCCAAGAATTCATTTTCACTTTTTGACATTGAAAAAAGTTATCATCAACATAGAAAATAATATTTTTATTTTATTTTATTTTTAATATTAAAGATTTAAGCCCATAGAGATTTGAGCAATTAGTAACCATTAATTAAAACAAAATCAAGGGTTCTCTTAGAAAGAGGGAGTAGATTATGATGATACATTTTCTCCTGTGGCAAGATGCACATTCATCATATCGATCATTGCTATTGCTTTAGCTATGGGATGGAAGTTGCACCAGATGGATGTCAAGACATCCTTATTCAATGGTATTATTGAGGAAGAAGTATATATTGAACATCCAGAAGGGTTTATTGTCCATGGAAAGGAGTGTCATGTATGCAAGCTGAAAAAGAATTTAGATGGACTCAAGCAAGCACCTAGTACTTGGTATGGATGAATAGATGGAATCCTGATGAGTCTGGGCTTCACCAAGAGTGATGTAGACCTCAACCTTTACCACAAGGTTGTGAATGATGATCCATTGATTTTGGTAATATATGTTGATGACCTGTTATATGGTGTAAGATGAAACTCACCTCTGAGTTCAGAATGAAGGATTTTGGATTGATGCATTACTTCTTGGGATTAGAAGTATGGTATAGGAAGAAGGATATTTTCCTAGGTCAAGGAAAATACACAATAGATTTCCTGAAGAGATTCAGAACATTGGACTGCAAGTCCATAGCTACTCCGATTGATGCAAATTTGAAGAAGTTGGGAGATTCTGCTTCAGATTCAAATTTGATCGATCCCACTATGTATCTCCAGCTGATTGGGTCCTTGATGTATATGACAAACACCAGACAAGATATTTGTTTTGCTGTGAATACCCTTAGTTAGGTCATGTGTGAAATGAGGCAGATTCATTGGATTGCTGCAAAACACGTGCTCAGATACTTACGTGGAACTGTCGGATATGGTCTACGATATGATTCAAAATGTGACTTGAAATTGCAAAGGTTTACAGACTTAGATTGAGCCAGATGCACTACATATAGGAAGAGTACTCCAAGATGTTGTTTCAGTCTGGGTTTTGCATTAATTTCCTGGTGCAGTAGGAAGCAGAACTCTGTAGCTCTCAGTACTGCAGAGGCCGAGTATTGAACTAGCAGTTTGATAAGTAGTTTGGCTTCATAAACTTCTTGCAGGATTGTTTTGAAATATTCCAGAGCTAATCATAATTCATCGTGATAACCAGAGTTGTGTGCATATGCCAGTGAACCATGTTTTTCACAGCAAGTCGAAGCACATAGAAATTCGGTATCACTTCATACGTGATATGCTGCCGAAAGGTACAGTTGAGCTACAGTGTTACAATATTACAATAGACTCATTAGAAAGAGTGAAGATATCGGAGAAGGGGATACTTGTCATTCTATTCATTGTAATTTTTATTCTTCTCTTTATTTTTCTCATAAAATGTAATTTTTTGTTTTTTAGTGAAATTATTTTATGTTTTGATTACATAATAATTATTATGTTGTCTTATATATATATATATATATAAATTTTGTTTTTATAAAATACATTACAACATTTATAATGATTTTGTCATTAAAAATTAATTACTAATAAAAATTACCTCCTTGTGTGCCTGTGCCTGTAAAAGCACCCGAAACTTTGCTTACAACTTTAGGAAATGGGCTTTCTACGTGAAACTCAATTGAGAGAAATGGGCTTCCCAAGTGAAATTCAATTGAAGGAAAAGAACAATATTCGTGGAATCGAGGCCAACAACTTCATCACACTGATCAACAGTCTTTAAAGGTGGAAAAACGAAGGTTGCGATAACCTGCATTTGCTTAAATCACTTTTCCATCTTTGAAATATGACATGATAGGATTAACAATTGATTTTTGCAGTAGAAGAGGCAGGTCTTGTTATCATAAAGAGTGATTGTTATCAGAAGGAGTGAAGAGATCAGAGAAGGGGATAATTGTCATTCTCTTCATTGTAATTTTTATTGTGCTTTTTATTTTTCTCAATTTTATTTTTTATTGAAATTGTTTTATGTTTTGATTACATGATAATTATTATGTTCTCACATATATATATATATATATATATATATATATATATATGAAGGAGTGAAGAGATTGGAGAAGGGCATGATTGTCATTCTGTTCATTGTAATTTTTATTTTTCTCAATTTTATTTTTTATTAAAATTAATTTATGTTTCGATTATATGATAATTAGTATGTTCTCTTATATATTTATTTATTTTAATTATATAACTTTATTTTTATAAAATATATTACAATATTAAATATTTATTATAATATTGTCCTTTATAAAATACATTATATCATTTAAAATTAATTATTAATAAAAATTATATAAATGCATATTACATTGTGAATTTTAAAATTTCTTTTTTGAAATTAATTTTTATAATCAAAGATTCTATGTAGCAAAACTTGGAATTTTTCCAAGTACTTTGTCACGAAATTATTTGATGTTTTGATTCAGTCAAGAAGGAAAGCCTTTGTAAATAAAATCTAGTAAGTCCAAAACGAGATAGTGTTCAAATGGTTCCCAACAATGCACTTTTTGACATTGAAAAAAGTTATCATCCACATAAAAAATAATTTTTTTTTTTAATATTAAAGATTTAAGCTCATGTAGATTAGAGCAATTTGTAACCATTAATTAAAACAAAAAGTTGTAAATGAAAGATCACATATTCAAATTCCTTATAGATACTTAAAAAAACATTAAAGATTTAGTATTAATCTATAATTATAACTTTAATATGTATATAAAATAAAATTCTAAAATTTTAATTTTTAATTCGAATACTTATTAAATATTAGAATGAAACATATAAAGTATTCGTGAGATGTAGAACAATTGGTGGCGGAGTATGGTTAAGACAAACCCGTAAACAGAAAGGTCGTCGGTTCTAATCCCGCGGATACCAAAAATCCAACCATGTTAAGCGCTGGTGCGGTCTAGGCCAGGTGCGATCCCCGGGTGATTTTGACGGCTTAGATGCCCCTTGTTCGTGGTAACTTAGCCAATGGAAAACTTGCTAGTGAGATTAAAAAGTCATTATAAAGTCATTACAATATTTCGGAAAACAACTAATCAATGGCGGGGTTAAAAGAATTACAAGTGAAGTGGAATTATCACCTGTGTGTAGAATTGAGCGCAGATTATTCTTTGGTGGATAGAGCCAACCTTTATCAAACAGGCAGTCGCTTACAACTTCAGGAAATGGGATTTCCACGAGAAACTCAATTGAAAGAAATGGGCTTCCCACACGAAATTCAATTGAAGGAAAAGAAAAGTAGCCGAGGCCAACAACTTCACCACATTGATCAACAGTCCCTGAAGGTGGAAAACCAAAGGATGGAATAACCTGCATTTGCTTAAATCACTTTTCCATCTCTTTATCATAGGGTTATCTGAGCAATTGATTTTTGTAGTAGAAGAGGCAGGTCTTGTTATCATAAAGAGTGATTGTTAATTGTAAGGAGCGAAGAGATCAGAGCAGGGAATAATTGTCAGTCTCTTCGTTGTAATTTTTATTCTGTCTTTTATTTTCTTAATTTTATTTTTATTGAAATTATTTATTCTTCTTTTTATTTTCTCAATTTTATTATTTATTAAAATTATTTATTTTGCTTTTTATTTTCTCAATTTTATTTTTTTTAAAATTATTTTATGTTTTGATTATATGATAATTAGTATGTTCTCTTTATTAAATATTTTTAATTATATTGTCATTTATAAAATATAATTTTATTTTTATAAAATACATTATGTCATTTAAAATTAAGTATTAATAAAAATTATATAATGCACATTACATTGTCAATTTCAATTTTTTATTTTGAAATCAATTTTTATAATCAAAGCTTCATTCTGTAGCAAAACTGTAAGGAAATTATTTGATGTTTTGATTGAATGGAGAAAGAAAGCCTGTGTAAATAAGAATACATGGGACATTGGTTATAAAATCTAGTAAGTCCAAAGTGAGATAGTGTCCAAACGGTTGCCAACAATTCACTTTCACTTTTTGATATTGAAAAAAGTTATCATCAACATAGAAAATAATATTTTTATTTTATTTTATATTATTTTTAATATTAAAGATTTAAGCCCATAGAGATTTGAGCAATTAGTAACCATTAATTAAAATAGAAAGTTGTAAATGAAAGATAACATATTCAAATTCCTTATAGATACTTTAAAAAAACATTAAAGATTTTGTATTAATCTATAACTATAACTTTAATATGCATATAATATAAAATTCTAAAATTTTAATTTTCGATTCAAATACTTATTAAATATAAGAATGAAACATATAAACAAGAATTCATAAAATTCTAAAATTTTGATTTTCAATTCAAATACCTATTAAATAAAAGAGTGAAACATATAAACAAATATTAATGTTTTTTAATAAATTATACACACATCCATCCACATCATGGTATTAAGATCTAAATGGTGACACTCAACAACTAGGGGAAGAATGATGCCAAAGCAAGAAGGATTTTAGTGGACTCAGTTAGAGACCACTTGGTTCCTCATATCTCAAAAAAGATGACAACGAGGAAGATGTTCAAAACCCCGAATAAACTATTTGAACACAGTAGCATCAATGTGACTCTCACATTGAGGAATAAATTGTTGAATATGAAGACGACGATGTCCGAGAATATTGCCTCATATTTCATGAGGATCACCAAGCTCTGGGACAAGCTAAAGTACAAAATCAAGGTGGTTATACAAAATCGGTTGTGAGATCGAGGTGGTTATACAAAATCAAGCATGGAGAAGATGGGGTCATTGAAAAATACAAGGCTAGATTTTTTTCTAGAGGGTTGTCTTAGAAAGAGGGAGTCGATTATGATGAGAAATTTGCTCCTGTGGCTTGATGCACTTCCATAAGATCGATCATTGCTATTGCTTCAGCTATGGGATGGAAGTTGCATAAGATGGATGTCAAGACATCCTTACTCAATGGTATTATTGAGGAAGAATTATATATTGAACATACATAAGGGTTTATTTCCCATGGAAAGAAGTGTCATGTATGTAAGCTGAAAAAGGATTTATATGGACTCAACCAAGCACCTCATACTTGGTATCGACTAATAGACAAATTCCTGATGAGTCTGGGATTCACCAAGAGTGATGCATACCCCAAACTTCACCACAAGGTTGTGAATGATGATCCACTGATTTTGGTACAAGTCAAAAATTTGTCTAGGAAGAGGATCAATATCCTAAGATCTGATAATGGTGGAGAATACACCTCTTTAGAATTCAATGATTTATGCAAGGAAGAATGAATTCAAAGGGAGCTCATAGTTCCCTACAATCCTCAATAGGTCTCACTAACTCGGCCACTGGTATCAGAGAAGACACTGAAATTCGGGTCTTTGGTGAGCATATCTTTCTGCAGGTTTTTGCACCACGTGATTCGAGGCATTTTTGAGGTCAACATGTTCTGTTGGGCGCATAAACCAGAAATTAAAAATAGTTTATGTTGGAACAACAGTAAATGATTCAAATAGGAAAGACAACTCGAAACTAACCTCTAACCAGAGCAAATGATGGCAAAGCTGCTAGGTAAAATCTCACAGTAAATTCACACAACGCAACAAATCACAGTGGTAAAAATGGTAAATAATTCGTCAATAAGACCACAATAAGACCAACATATATATAATCTGAGGGAGATAATTAAAACCATAGGATGAGGATAAGATCAACGGTCATGATCAGACTTTGCGGGATGCGGGCTTAAATCACAAAATTCAAATTTTATTAATCGTTTCATAACCCGCATTCTGCATTTGCGAGATGCAGGGTACAAAATTGCAAAATAACAAAACTTTATTCAAACCTCTCCACAGCCCGTATCCCTCACTTTACGGGATGCGGGTTGAGGAAACACGCAAACCAAACGACATATCAAATGACACCCCACACCCCGCATTCATAATTTGTGGGATGCGGGTTGACCAAAGCATATTTCAAAAAAATCTCCTGCATCCCACACTTTGTATTTGCAGGATGCAGGTTGCAGTGTGAGAAAGTTTAAAACATATGGCTACAAAATCCCGCATCCCGCAACTTGCGGGTTGTGGGGTGCAGGTTGCGGAATCGCAAAACAATCCCAAACAAAACTAGCTTTCTGCATCATAAAAACACACAAATCAACCATGGATTTTTGGGAATTTTGGTTAAGTTAGAAAATCCCAGAAGTCAGGAAACATGTAATAGCAACCAAGAAATGGATAAGGGATTCTACTAAGTTACCTTTATATGTGTAATTGGGCTCCCATGTGAGAATAACATGGGATATGTTGTACCTACAACAAATGGCGACTGGCTGGAAGAACCAGTTATCTCTGCAAAACAATAGGCTTTTCCAATCAAACCTGTTTGTAGACAAATGATCAACTTGACTACAAAAAATGTTAATATAAGAATGCAACCAACAAGGAATTATCAAGAATGATTAATGCATTTCCACCAATGGTCATTTTAAAGATGATGCAAATCTGATTCAGATGACATGGAGGATAAGGATCACTCAGTCTCAAGCTGACATAGGCACGTAGTTCAAGTTGAACCTAGGATCAGAACTTAACAATTTTGGATCTCCAGTCATAGGCCATTGAAATCATGATTTATCCCCCCCCCCCTTTTTTTGAAATAACAGTACTTATTGACATAAGACCACTGCCCCATGTTCTGGTGATCAGTGCCATTCACAAACCTGACCTGGGAACTGAACAAGCCGACTTGGTAAAGAGACCTCTTGTCTTCCAGTCATATGGCTAAGAGCAATTATCATGGCTTGGGAACCATCTGGTGATAATTTCAGTCCAAAATCAATTCCATGACAATAGTAAGGCTGGCCTTAGATAGGACCCCCTCATCCTTATGTAGAATAATATCGTTTTTGGGAATGATTGGGGTTTTATTTGCATGTGGATTGCAAGACACTACCATGGCTTGGTGTCCACATGATGGAAGCGTTACTCACTGATGCTGTGCAGATCATGAATGAGTCAACCTGTGATAGGATCTCCCATATTCTAGAAAACTGGAAGCGATCACCCCAAATAATATGGCAAAGATGTCATTCCACTAAGCATCTATGAACCTAATGAGCTGGCTTGTGATGAGACCCCTCATCTTTCAATCCTCATAATAAAATTGTATGGCCATGATTGAATTCCAAAAGAGTAAGACTAGCCAGGTTATGAAGATATGCAGCAGTGCTCTAATGAGATCTTAGACAAGACAAACCAGGCTTCTTCCATGAACTTCATCATAAGAGTAAAGCAAATAGGATATACTAACCGGGATGAGATTGCATTAATCTTGAAATTTTGTAATCGTTCATTCTCATTCACATATAACAGATCTTGATACAAGTTAGGTAAAATGGAAACTGACGATTTGCTTAAGGCTAAGATTATTGAATACTGAGAAATATTGATTGCCCATCATTTCCAGATGTGTAGAGATTACTAAAAGTCCACTAGTATCAAGCACACATTTAGAAAAAAAGAAAGAAAAAGAAAAATAACACAACAAACCTATTTACAGGGTTGAAGAATCTTTTCAAACAAAATACTTTTTTAGCAGGAAAACATTCACTGGATAGGTGTCAACGACCCCCTCCATTGTTTGTAATCGAACAGTACTAGGACCAATATTTTCTGTAACAATGAATGGTCCGAACCAAAGGTGTTGGAACTTGGTATACTCCTTGTTGTCTTTGTGTTGCTTGTCCCATATCAACACTAGATTTCCCACTGAGAATTCTCTTTCAGAGGAGGACTTCTCGTCAAACCATTTTTTCACCAACTGTTGATGTTGGTAAAAACATTTCTTGGCCTTCTCTCTATCCTCTTCTAGCTTGAGCAGAGAATCAATCCTTTGCTGTAATGAGGAAGAATCATTTTCTTGGATGGATTGGGCCAACTGCAATGGAGGGATGGTGATATTAGCAAGTAGGACTACTTCTTTGCCATAAACTAGGAAATAATGGGAGTTACCAATAGCTTCCTTTGGAGTGATTCGATCTGCCCAAAAAGCATTATAGAGTTGGGTATGCCATTTTTTGTGATGTGAAGCCACTGTCTTTTTCAAGTTGTTTATCAAGTTTTTGTTAGAAGATTTTGGAAGTCCGTTGCCTTGAGGATAGTAGTTGGCAGAAAATTTAAGCTTGGTCCCTTTCTTAAGGGCATAGATAATCAGGTCAATGGATTGGAAGTATGACGCATTGTCAAAAACAAGATACTGGGGGTGCCAAACCTGGTGATTATTTGGTTTTCAAGAAAGGAAATTACTTGGTTTTTGTTACACAGTCTTAAAGGGACTGCTTCACCCCACCTTGTGAAATAATCAATGGTTGTCAAGATGTATTTGTGCTATAAAGAGGATACAGGGTTGATAGGTCTGACAAAATCCAATCCCCACTGTTGAAATGGGAATTGGACTGCTACTGGATGCAAAGGAAAGGAAGGTTTCTTGACTTTGCCAGTGCACTTTTGGAAAGGCTCACATATTCTGACATATGCATGAGCATCTCTGAATAGGGTAGGCCAATAGTATCCTACCCGGATGATTTTGTGAGTCGTTGTATCACCTGATAAATTTCCACCTATAGGTCCTGCATGAAATTGAAAGAGGAACTCGTCAGTCTGGTCCTTTTCAAGGAATCTAAGAAAAATTCCATCATAATTCTTTCTAAACAGAACATTATCAAAAAGTTGATAAGGTGTCGATTTCAGCCTTAATTCTCTATGTTTGTTGGGATCAAGGGTTTCAGGAGTAAACCCGTTATGAAGACAGAACTTGATATGATCATACCATTCAGATGTCGCCATTTCAAGTGCATTAACAAAACCTGTAGGTATAGCCTCTTTCTATTCCCAATCAGTGTGCTGATCTTGAGGATCATTCGACTGGGAAGAGAGTTGGAAAAACCCTTGTCCTCTGACTATCTTCATAGGTTTGATCTCTAGATCATATTCTTGAAGGGCGGTCATCTAGTGAGCTCTTTTTTCTCCCAACTCCTTTTGGACGAGGACATTGCGAATGGCCGCATACAGGACAATCACCTTATTCCTTGACTTCAAAAGATAAGGCTTGTAATGTTTTACTGATTTGTATACTGTGTAGGCCTGTTTTTCAACTTGGGAATAGTTGAGTTAAGCTCCTTTAAATGTTGAACTCATGAAAGAAATAGGGATCTCAGCGTCCTCATGATTTTTCTGTGTTAGGACAGTAGCATAAGAAAAGTTAGCAGCAAAAGTATAAAGTATGAAGTCTTTACTGAAATTCAGAGACATGAGAGCAGGCGCTTCTGCTATAACGCATTCTCCTAATTTCAGTGAACGCATTCTTCTATTCATCGGACCACTTAAATGGTACATCCTTTTTAACTAAAAATTGCAGGGGTTTAACTACTTGGGAAAAATTTGGCACAAATCTACAGACGAAATTAATCTTACCCAAGAATGACTCCATTTCCTTTCGGGAGTTGGGGAGGCCGATCTTGGAGATTGCTTCAGCGCGCTCTGAGATGGACTTACTCGACATCTCTTCACTTGGATCTGCCTATCGGTATGCTGTCAACATCGAGTATAAATTTTGACAAAAGAATGAGTGAGACTCTAGACCTGCAAATCCACCACAGAAGCAAGGCAAGGGAAACCCTGGCCCGCAGAACACAGGAAAAGGAAATGACAATCAGTCCCCGCCACAAGCAAAGAAGGGGGATGGAAAGACAAAGAGGGACACTAGGAAGTGGTGTGAATTTCATAAAATCCCTTAGCGCAACACTAACGAATGTAGCTCAAAGCAGTCATTAGTGGCCGAGATCAAATATTCAGAATCAGATCTTGATTCTGATTCCGAACCCAATGCCATAGTCGCAGACAATGGGAATCATATCATTGATGCAGACCCCATTTCCATTGTTGCTACCGCACAGATTAAACTAGATGATCTTGAATATTCAGAGGCAGAGGAGTTCCTCTTCCACTCGTAGATGTGGGTGAAGGGAAACACACTACATTTTGTTGTTGACAGTAGCAGCCAAAAGAACATGGTCTCAACAGAAGTCGTCAAGAGATTGTGGCTTTCGACAACACCACACCTGTAACCCTACAACATCGGTTGGATAATCCAAGGAAGAGGTATTCACATTACTCAACAAGTCCTCCTACCATATGGCATCAATCCCTTCAAAGATGAGGTACTGTGTGATGTGGCCCCACTTGAAGTGTGTGATGTTCTTTTAGGAAAACCATATATGTGGAAGCGTCATGCTGTATATGAGTCATGTCCTTGCAGTGTCATTTTTAATTTGGGAGGAAAACTCTATCGGATACCAAAGATAGTTGCACCTAACACAGTATCTCAAGGTAGGAAGATAAGCTCCCACATCAGAAAATTATTCACTTCACAATTGTGTTTGAAGGAGAACATCAGATTACCTCCACACCCTCAGCACAGGGTATCTCAGCTCATTAGACACAAGAAGAAAGCAGAGTCCTTGTTTCCTCATCCATTCGAGTACCTCTACGATGCAAGGCCACGCATTCAAGTTGCTCCTCCAAAAACAAATCATCCACACAAAAATTACAACCCTATTGGGATGCCAAAGAAAAGCAACCTCTTCACTACAGCAAATGTCACACCAGGAGATCAACTCAACTCACAGTTCGAGATATGATACAAGATTCGATACAATGGAGACCATTGCTTCCTAAGGAGGGAGGATTGATCCAAATGGATATCGGTGGCCACCCATTTATTCCACTAGCTCAAAACAATTGTCCATTGTGGCAGTTTCCTAGTTATTTTTCTACGATTTTTCGGGTCCAAACTTCCGAAGCTGTTTTGAGGCCTTAAACATTGTTTTTTTGGCATCGAATGGTCTAGAAAATATGAGTCCATTTAGAACTCAGTATTTTCCATTTTTGATGTAAATCTCAGATAGATATTTCCAACAAGCTATCAACCGCCCAATTCGAAGTTCGTATGCAAAAGTTATGACCTCGGGAAGATGTTTGTTCAACTGACCACCTTGGGGCCACAAACTTTATGATGGTTCATCTTCTAGGGTTATGTTTTGGAATTTTGGGGTTCTCGCCCTCATTATTACTATAAATAGGCCCCTTTGGCCTCCTTTTGTATTTAGCTTTGCACGGATGAGCGTAGCAATCACATCTCTTCTCAGAGATAGTCACTGCCATTCTAGCTGTTGTATTTAAGTTTGTTCTATTTCTGCCATTTAATAGAATATGTGTTTATTGTATCTCTTTTATCTTTTCAAAATTTCTATGATTATGATTATGTATCCGTTCTTTCATTTCGTTCATGCATACATCCGGATCAACATAGTAGACATTGATAGCTTTCCAACGAGTGGCTGGATGCATTACTCCACTTTGTTCCTCTAATTTAATAAACCAGAGAGCAACAATTACCCCTCTTCCACAATTTTTTTTAATTGATGTTTTCATAACTATGGATCTCATAAGTGTTGAGTCTATGTCCCCAAAATATCCAGGTATATTTTTTTGGCATTTTGAAATATGAACTTGGTGGAGGCCTATAGGTTCTCAATCTACCTACAGGAAAACACATCATAAAATCATAAATTTGGCCCAAAACTTGTTTGCAATATTCATTGCGATTAAAAATGCATGTGTTATGCTTAGAAAATGTTGGATATAAAAATTACACATGTGGATTTTACCATCCCCTTGATTTCATCACTTCATGTGCATTCTCACAATGCTTGATGTTGTGTTTTCAACATTGTCTATTCAAATCATGTGAAGAAACAATGGCGATTGCATGATTATGATATTTTATTTTTAAACATACATCAAGATAATTTTTATGAGATTTAAATCCACCAGCTTCATCTTTACTACTAGAAGAATCTACTACTAAACCCTGGATATATATTGCATATCCCCTACAACAATGCTCAAAAATACACTCAGCTGGGTAAATCCTCTTACAATATGAATAAAAAGCATCATGAAATTATTTCAAAGAGGAAATACTAGAAGCAGGAAGAGTTTTGTACCATTGTCTTGCACAACCATCTAATGAATACATAAAAATTTTCATTAATACATCTTCATGATGTATACTCATCTGATCCATGCATTGATGAAATTTAATTACATGATGTGTTGGCTTGTCCTCTTCCTTTTCTCTGAATCATGGAAGAAAATCTCCCCATTCATCCATGATAGGTATTGTATTTGGAAATCCAGGAACAACTGAGAAATTGAGCAGAGCAAATCTCTGTGCCAAAATAGTATCAAAACCCTTTGACATCTTGGAATTGTAAAATCGCCTCTGGATTCTTCAAACATGGAGTCACCTGGTGAATAAATCTGTAGTCAAACTAGTGTCCTGCTCCTGTCCACCATCAAGAGCTGGATCTGATCGTTGTCATTCTTTCCCGGGGAAGATATCTTCACTCCTTCGTCCCCAGCAACAACGCTAGAAGATGTTATCCCTAAAGTTGAACCTAGACTACAGGGGTTCAAGCTTAAAGAAATATTTTTAAAAATAATTCAATAAAATCAAAATAAAAACCGATTTGGTATATAATCAAAGATATAGGAAAATCACATAACCATTAAAGATCTGTATGACATAAAGTGGAATACAAAATTCAATATCAAGGGAACTACGAGCACGAATTTATGGAATAAAACTGACTTTGTCACTAAATATTTGAAAGATAACTGTATTTTATTACAAGAATCATGTAATGGATTGTATTCGACCATACATAGGATAAATCATAAAAAACACAAATATAAAAATA
This sequence comes from Pseudotsuga menziesii, assembly GCA_001517045.1. Lineage (NCBI taxonomy): Eukaryota > Viridiplantae > Streptophyta > Pinopsida > Pinales > Pinaceae > Pseudotsuga > Pseudotsuga menziesii. The sequence goes on along the minus strand of LPNX010159368.1, from coordinate 64,041 downwards.
CAAAATCAGCTCGTAACCATCATCATATCAAAGCAGAACTTGTATTGAAGATGTAGAGAGTTTCATGTCATACAGTATACATCAAAATTGGATTCCAATCTCCGATTTCCCCTCTTTCCTATCTAGTTACTATCCCTTATATACAAAACCTCTGAGTTTCACAGATAGTTATCAGATCCTATTTCTATGGATCGAATGCTTTCAAAAATAGCAAAGTCGATTTTCTAAAACTGTCTGCCTTAATTATCTGGAGCTCGTTCTGATTTTTTGCCTGAATAATTGGATCTAGAATTAATACACTCTGCCATTTGGTATTTGTGTTGACACATGGGGCTTCTTTGATGCTTGACCTTGGTTTCAGGATTTAATACTTAAAAGATCATGCGCTTAAATAATTGGTGCTTTGTTCATCGAATTGTGATGACACTTGTGCAATAATCTAATTATTAGCTGTCGATGTTTGCCTTTGACAAAATATCGACCTTAATTTTCTGGAAATGCTCATCCAATACCCTGAAATTTGAGAAATATATTTCACATTTAGTGTAAAATATGGAGATAATTTATGTTGCCAGCCATCCATATTAACATCTCAAAACCTTTATACAAAATCCATAAGAGTAGCATAAATTCCTGTTTCTTTCAGTTGACATGGTCCTTACTACACATCCAGCATCGACTTCAGACAGAAGAGAGGCTTTCATCCTTCTCCATAGATCATTGCATTGTCTTTGTTTTGAGCGAGGAGCCACAATTTTCCAATCTGGACTTACACTTTGCCTTCTAAGTTTACTTCGGTTCTCAGCAGGTTCTTTCTCATAGGGAGAAAGCCATTTGGCACGCAAATATCCAAGTGTTATCCTCGGTGGAAGTGGCATTGAATTTTGCTTCAATGAAAGCTTTGTAGCTTCTACCATCGCTTCCAATATTTGTTCAAGTTTAGCAAGGTTACCCACATAAACCACCAGAAGATATCTTAGTATTCCAACATATGATCCAGTGGGTCTAGCAATGCACTTGAATCCCTTGCTAGAAAAGCCTGCATGTTCTTTTCTTGCCACTCAAAAAATGCAATATCTCGGATTAAACCATATTTATAACTTCTGCAATACCTGAAGCTAATTCTCTATCTGGTAATGTACTAAGTGTATCCGTGTCTAGTAGTACACACTAAGGCTAGAAAAATGCACCAATCAATTTCTTTCCCAATGGATAGTTTATTCCTATTTTTCCTCCAACTGAGACATCAGTGTTGTTGGAATCTGAATAAAAATTACTCCATGCAAGAAGGCAGCAGTAGCAAAGCCGCACATGTCACCAATCACACCCCCTCTAAGAGCAACAAATGTACAGTGTCGATCCATTTCAAAATGACTCTGAAAGTCAATATCAATGATCGATCGCTCAGTAGCGCTATCATCACTTTTCCAGTGTTTTGCACTTCAGGACCAAGAACCATATCACATCCTTGAAACTTTTCAAATGGAAGGACTGCTTCCTTAACAGATACATTACTATGTAAAACCGATGTCTTGAAGAGATTTTCCTGATATAAGAGATTTTCCTGACATAAGAAGGGAAACATACTTTGCTAAAGGATCACAAATTGCCTTAGAGACAAAAGGAACTGTTCTTGATTCCCTAGGATTTGCTTCACATTCATTGTCGTAAGATGAGTACATATAGGGTATATTGGGTTCAAACTCAACTGCGCATGTATCCACTCTTTTATATGCAGGACATACACCAAAATCTAGGCACCGGGTACATAATTCTTTTTCAGGTGATTTAATTGCAAATGATATCTGCTTATCCTGAAATCCCCTCTTCTTTACTTCATAAAAATCATCTTTACTCAGTTCTGACAGCTTCGTAATAGATAGGAAACCCTCAACGTCTAGGAGCTCCCGCAACTGTAAAAGGAACCATCTATCAATTTAACATAACTCATGAATCTCTTATGTTCTCATACCTCCTTTCATGGCTGCTTAAAGTGCATATATTCGATTTGGACCAGGAACTCTTAAGCCATATTTTGAATTTCTTCATCTGTAGCTGAAACTTAGATGAAACCATTCTGTGTGCTACCAAAAATTTATAAATTTTGTTGGAGCAGATCTGATGACAACATCTGGCTTTGTCTAGGGATGGCATGCTCCCTGTGAGCTGCCAAGAACAAGTAGACCAAGTGCCTTTCCATTTCATTGGGCTGGAGTATTCATCACAAATCTCTGATACTTAAAAAGCTTGAAAACAAACTACTAGCTGAATATTTAAACTACTCTGCAAATTGAAATAATCCTCTCACCACAATCTGATCACACTGTACAAACTTAAGGAAATGCTTGAAGCATCAAGATTATTTATTTACAGCTCCCATTCTAATCATCTACTTTCTTTTTATTAGGTAAAATCATGCTTCCAATGAAGCCATACAAATATTTGACTAACTGGTAAAACTTCTGATCTGGAGATGATGAATAAAGGAGCCCATGGAATATCAAAATTCATTTCAAAAGAAGGGAAAAGCCAACCTTCATTTGACAAAAAAAATCTGACATTTGAGCTGCTCAAAGACTCCATATAATCAACAAATGGATTAATGAAGCTATAAAGAAATACCTCTTGTTGCTGTTTAAGTTGAAGACCAAAATATCTCTGTATATCCTCTTCCTCATAATGGCTGCCACTTTCAGCTACCTGCAAATCTAAACATGGCTGCAGATTGATTTTTTTGCTAATCATAGGTTGTTTGATATTTTCTGCAAATCCAGTTTGAAACATGATGAATGCAGGCCTACTGAATTGGAAATATGGTTGCTCAATGTCTTCTACGGATTCAGGATGGTTGATTTCCACACAATGTTGTTCCTCATCAAAATTTGATTCATAGTTGTCATACATCTGTTGGCTGCTCCTCAAATCAACAAAGGTGATGTAGGGATCTACTCTTCTTCATCTGAATACTCATCATAGATTGGCATATCTTCAGAGTGAATCGGTTGATGCTGATCCCAATCTAGAACTTCAATGTCTTCATCATAAAATGGGGCATTCTGATCGATTTCTAAAGATGAAGATTTCTGTTCTATGATGCTATCATCAACTTTAATATCAGAATTTTGAAAAATTTCTTGTTGTAAAACATAATTAGAGGAAGATAATAGATCTTCTTCCTTCTTCATAGCATAACCACCAGCTTCATCTTTACTACTAGAAGAATCTACTACTAAACCATGGATATATAATGCATATCCCCTAAAACAATGCTAAAAAAGACACTCAGCTGGGTAAATCCTCTTACAATACGAATAAAAAGCATCATGAAAATATTTCAAAGAGGAAATACTAGAAGCAGGAATAGTTTTGTACCATTTTCTTGCACAACCATCTAATGAATACATAAACATTTTCATCAATACATCTTCATGATGTATACTCAGCTGATCCAAGCATTGATGAAATTTAATTACATGATGTGCTGGATACTCCTCTTCCTTTTCTCTGAATCATGGAAGAAAATCTCCCCATTCGCCCATGATAGGTACTGTATTTGGAAAGCCAGGAACAACTGAGAACTTGAGCGAAGCAAATCTCTGTGCCAAAATAGTATCAAAACCCTTTGACATATTGGAATTGTAAAATCACCACTGGATTTTTCAAACATGGAGTCGCCTGGTGAATAAATATATAGTCAAACTAGTGTCCTACTCCTATCCACCATCAAGATCTAGATCTGATCATTGTCATTCTTTCTCGAGGAAGATATCTTCACTCCTCTGTCCCCTGCAGCGGCGCTAGAAGATGTTATCCCTAAAGTTGAACCTATACTACATGGGTTCAAGCTTAAAGAAATATTTTTAGAAATAATTCAATAAAATCAAAATAAAAATTGAGTTGTTATATAATCAAAGATATAGGAAAATCACATAACCATTAAAGATCTGTATGACATAAAGTGGAATACAAAATTCAATATTAAGGGAACTATGAGCACAAATTTATGGACTGAAATTGACTCTGTCACTAAATATTTGAAAGATAACTGTATTTTATTACAAGAATCATGCAATGGATTGTATTCGACCATACACAGGATAAATCATAAAAAATGAAAATATAAAAATACAAAATCAGCTCGTAACCATAATCATATCAAAGCAGAACCTGTATTGAAGATGTAGAGAGTTTCATGTCATACAGTATACATGAAAATTGGATTCCCATCTCCGAATCCCCCTCTTTCCTATCTAGTTACTATCCCTTATATACAAAACCTCTGAGTTTCAGAGATAGTTATCATATCCTATTTCTATGGATCGAATGCTTTCAAAAATAGCAAAGTTGATTTTCTAAAATTGTCTGCCTTAATTATCTGGAGCTCGTTCTGATTTTCTTCCTGAATAATTGGATCTAGAATTAATACACTCTGCCATTTGGTATTTGTGTTGACACATGGGGCTTCTTTGATGCTTGAACTCGGTTTCAAGATTTAATACTTAAAAGATCATGTGCTTAAATCATTGGTGCTCTGTTCATCGAATTGTGATGACACTTGTACAATACTCTAATTATTTGCTGTCAATGTTTGCCTTTGACAAAATATCGACCTTGATTTTCTAGAAATGCTCATCCAATACCCTGAAATTTGAGATATATATTTCACATTTACTGTAAAATATGGAAATAATTTATGTTTCCAGCCAGCCATATTAACATCTCAAAACCTTTATACAAAATCCATAAGAGTAGCATAAGTTCCTGTTTCTTTTAGTTGACATGGTCCTTACTGCACATCCAGCATCGAATTCAGACAAAAGAGAGGCTTTCATCCTTCTCCATAGATCATTGCATTGTCTTTGTTTTGAGCGAGGAGCTGCAATTTTCCAATCTAGACTTACACTTTGCCTTCTAAGTTTATTTCGGTTCTCAGCAGGTTCTTTCTCATAGGGAGAAATACATTTGGCACGCAAATATCCAAGTGTTCTCCACGGTGAAATTGGCATTGAATTCTACTTCAATGAAAGCTTTGTAGCTTCTACCACCACTTCCAATATTTGTTCAATTTTAGCAAGGTTACCCACATAAACCATAGGAATATATCTAAGTATTCCAACATATGATCCAGTGGGTCTAGCAATGCACTTGGATCCCTTGCTAGCAAAGCCTGCATGTTCTTTTCTTGCCACTCAAAACATGCAGCATCTCGAATTAAACCATATTTTATAACTTCTGCAATACATGAAGCTAATTCTCTATCTGATAATGTACTAAGTGTATTCGTGTCTAGTAGTACACACTAAGGCTAGAAAAATGCACTAATCAAGTTATTTCCCAATGGATGGTTTATTCTTGTTTTTCCTCCAACTGAGACAATAGTGTTGTTGGAATCTGAATAAAATTTACTCCACGCAAGAAGGTAACAGCAGCAAAGCCACACATGTCACCAATCACATCCCCTCCAAGAGAAACAAATATACAATGTTGATCCATTTCAAAATGACTCTGAAAGTCAATATCAATGATCAGTCGCTCAGTAGCCCTATCATCACTTTTCTAGTGTTTCGTATTTCAGGACCAAGAACCATATCACATCCTTGAAACTCTTCAAATGGAAGGATTTCTTCCTTGACAGATACATGACTATGTAAAACCGATGTCTTGAAGAGATTTTACTGACATAAGAACAACATCATACTTTGCTAAACGATGACGAATTTCCTTAGAGACAAAAGGAACTGTTCGTGATGCCCTAGGATTTGCTTCAAATTCACCGTCGTAAGATGAGTGCATATAGGGTATATCCGCTTCAAACTCAACTTTGCATGTATCCACTTTTTTATATGCAAGACATAAACCTAAATCTAGGCATCGGGTACGGACTTCTTTTTCAGGTGATTTAATTGCAAATGATATCTGCTTATCCTGAAATCCCCTCTTCTTTACTTCATAAAAATCATCTTTACTCAGTTCTGATAGCTTTGTAATAGATAGGAAACCCTCAATGTCTAGGAGCTCCCGCAACTGTAAAAGGAACCATCTATCAATATAGCATAACTCATGAATCTCTTCTATGCTCATACCTCCTTTCATGGCTGCTTAAAGTGCATATATTCGATTTGGACCAGGAAATCTTAAGCCATATTTTGAATTTCTTCATCCGTAGCTGAAACTTAGATGAAACCATTCTGTGTGCTGCCAAAAATTTATAAATTTTGTTGGAGCAGATCTGATGACAACATTTGACTTTGTCTAGGGATGGCATGCTCCCTATGAGCTGCCAAGAACAAGTAGACCAAGTGCCTTTCCATTTCATTGGGCTGGAGTCTTCATCACAAATCTCTGCTACTTAAAAAGCTTGAAAACAAACTACTGGCCGAATCTTTAAACTACTCTGCAAATTGAAATAATCCTCTCACAACAATCTGATCACACTGTACAAACTTAAGGAAATGCTTGAAGTATCAAGCTTATTTATTTACAGCTCGCATTCTAATCATCTGCTTTCTTTTGATTAGGTAAAATCATGCTTCCAATGAATCCATACAAATATTTGACTAACTGGTAAAACTTTTGATCTAGAGATGATGAATAAAGGAGCCCATGGAATATCAAAATTCATTTCAAAAGAAGGGAAAAGCCAACCTTCATTTGACAAAAACAATCTGACATTTGAGCTGCTCAAAGACTCCATATAATCAACAAATGGATCAATGAAGCTATAAATAAATACCTCTCGTTGCTGTTTAAGTTGAAGATCAAAATATCTTTGTATATCCTCTTCCTCATAATGGCTTCCACTTTCAGCTACCTGCAAATCTAAACATGGCTGCAGATTGATTTTTTTTCTAATCATAGGTTGTTTGATATTTTCTACAAATCCAGTTTGAAACATGATGAATGCAGGCCTACTTAATTGCAAATATGGCTGGTCAATGTCTTCTACGGATTCAGGATGGTTGATTTCCACACAATGTTGTTCCTCATCAAAATTTGATTCATAGTTGTCATACATCCTTTGGATGCTCCTCAAATCAACAAAAGGTGATGGAGGGATCTGCTCCTCTTCATCTGAATACTCATCATATATTGGCATATCTTCAGAGTGAATCGGTTGATGCTGATCCCAATCTCGAAATTCAATGGCTTCATCATAAAATGGGGCATTCTGATCGATTTCTAAAGATGAAGATTTCTGTTCTATGATGCTATCATCAACTTTAATATCAGAATTTTGAAAAATTTCTTGTTGTAAAACAGAATTAGAGGAAGATAATAGATCTTCTTCCTTCTTCATAGCATAACCACCAGCTTCATCTTTACTACTGGAAGAATCTACTAATAAACCGTGGATATATAATGCATATCCCCTACAACAATGCTAAAAAAGACACTCAGCTGGGTAAATCCTCTTACAATATGAATAAAAAGCATCATGAAAATATTTCAAAGAGGAAATACTAGAAGTAGGAAGAGTTTTGTACCATTGTATCACACAACCATCTAATGAATACATAAACATTTTAATCAATACATCTTCATGATGTATACTCAGCTGATCCATGCATTGATGAAATTTAATTACATGATGTGCTGGTTTGTCCTCTTCCTTTTCTCTGAATCACGGAAGAAAATATTCCCATTCGTCCATGATAGGTACTGTATTTGGAAATCCAGGAACAACCGAGAAATTGAGCGAAGCAAATCTCTGTGCCAAAATAGTATGAAAACCCTTTGACATCTTGGAATTGTAAAATCGCCTCTGGATTCTTCAAACATGGAGTCACCTGGTGAATAAATCTGTAGTCAAACTAGTGTCCTACTCCTATCCACCATCAAGAGCTAGATATGATCGTTGTCATTCTGTCCTGGGGAAGATATCTTCACTCCTCTGTCCCCGGCAGCGGCGCCGGAAGATGTTATCTCTAAAGTTGAACCTAGACTACAGGGGTTCAAGCTTAAAGAAATATTTTTAAAAATAATTCAATAAAATCAAAATAAAAACTGAGTTGGTATATAATCAAAGATATAGGAAAATCACATAACCATTAAAGATCTGTATGACATAAAGTGGAATACAAAATTCAATATCAAGGGAACTATGAGCATGAATTTATGGAATAAAACTGACTCTGTCACTAAATATTTGAAAGATAACTGTATTTTATTACAATAATCATGCAATGGATTGTATTCTACCATACATAGGATAAATCATAAAAAACACAAATATAAAAATACAAAATCAGCTCTTAACCATAATCATATCAAAGCAGAACCTGTATTGAAGATGCAAAGAGTTTCATGTCATACATTATACATCAAAATTGGATTTCCATCTCCGATTTCCCCTCTTTCCTATCTAGTTACTATCCCTTATATACAAAACCTTTGAGTTTCATAGACAGTTATCAGATCCTATTTCTATGGATCGAATGCTTTCAAAAATAGCAAAGTCGATTTTCTAAAACCATCTGCCTTAATTATCTGGAGCTCGTTCTGATTTTCTGCCTGAATAATTGGATCTAGAATTAATACACTCTTCCATTTGGTATTTGTGTTGACACATGGGGATTCTTTGATGCTTGAACTTGGTTTCAGGATTTAATACTTAAAAGATCACACGCTTAAATCATTGGTGCTCTGTTCATCGAATTGTGATGACACTTGTGCAATACTCTAATTATTTGCTGTCAATGTTTTCCTTTGAAAAAATATCTACCTTGATTTTCTGGAAATGCTCATCCAATACCCTGAAATTTGAGATATATATTTCACATTTACTGTAAAATATGGAGATAATTTATGTTGCCAGCTAGCCATATTAACATCTCAAAACCTTTATACAAAATCCATAAGAGTAGCATAAGTTCTTATTTCTTTCAGTTGACATAGTTCTTACTGCACATCCAGCATTGACTTCGGACAGAAGAGAGGCTTTCATCCTTCTCCATAGCTCATTGGATTGTCTTCGTTTTGAGCGAGGAATCACAATTTTCCAATCTGGAATTACACTTTTCCTTCTAAGTTTACTTCGGTTCTCAGCAGGTTCTTTCTCATAGGGAGAAATCCATTTGGCACGCAAATATCCAAGTGTTCTCCACAGTGGAAGTGGCATTGAATTCTGATTCAATGAAAGCTTTGTAGCTTCTACCATCGCTTCCAATATTTGTTCAATTTTAGCAAGGTTACCCACATGAAGATATCTTAGTATTCCAACATATGATCCAGTGGGTCTAGCAATGCACTGGGATCCCTTGCTTGCAAATCCTGCATGTTCTTTTCTTGCCACTCAAAAAATGCAACATCTCAGATTAAACCATATTTTTTAACTTCTGCAATACCTAAAGATAATTCTCTATCTGGTAATGTACTAAGTGTATCCATGTCTAGTAGTACACGCTAAGGCTGGAAAAATGAACCAATCAAGTTCTTTCCCAATGGATGGTTTATTCTTGTTTTTCCTCCAACTGAGACATCAGTGTTGTTGGAATCTAAATAAAATTTACTCCACGCAAGAAGGAAGCAGCAGCAAAGCCGCACATGTCACCAATCACACCCCCTCCAAGAGCAACAAATGTATAGCGTCGATCCATTTCAAAATGACTCTGAAAGTCAATATCAATGATCAGTCGCTTAGTAGCCCTATCATCACTTTTCCAGTGTTTCACATTTCAGGACCAAGAACCATATCACATCCTTGAAACTTTTCAAATGGAAGGACTGCTTCCTTGACAGATACATGACTATGTAAAATCGATGTCTTGAAGAGATTTTCCTGACATAAGAAGGGCAGCATACTTTGCTAAAGGATGACGAATTTCCTTAGAGAAAAAAGGAATTGTTCTTGATTCCCTAGGATTTACTTCACATTCACCATCGTAGGATGAGTACATATAGGGTATATCGGCTTCAAAATCAACTGCGCATGTATCCACTCTTTTATATGCAGGCCATACACCTAAAGCTAGGCATTGGGTACGGACTTCTTTTTTAGGTGATTTAATTGCAAATGATATCTGCTTATCCTGAAATCCCCTCTTCTTTACTTCATAAAAATCATCTTTACTCAGTTCTGACATCTTTGTAATAGATAGGAAACCCTCAACGTCTAGGAGCTCCTGGAACTGTAAAAGGAACCATTTATCAATATAGCATAACTCATGAATCTCTTCTGTGCTCATACCTCATTTCATGGCTGCTTAAAGTGCATATATTTGATTTGGACCATGAACTCTTTAGCCATATTTTGAATTTCTTCATCCGTAGCTGAAACTTAGATGAAACCATTATGTGTGCTGCCAAAAATTTATAAATTTTGTTGGAGCAGCTCTGATGACAACACTTACTTTGGCATATTCCAAAGTTTTAAATAACACATGGTTTAACCATTCCAAAGTCCCACCAATAATTGACGCTAAACATAACCATCCACAACTTCACTGACCACCAGCTAGTGGAAAACATCCTCGCTCCTGCAACAATAGTTTCATATGCTTTCTTTATTGAAATCTTTCCATTAGCATCACCCGAGTCCTATTACAATATTGGAAAATACTGAGAGGGGGAGTGAATAAGTATTACTAACTTTTATAACTTAAAAACCACAATTGACTTTTAACACACAGAATCAACAAGAAATATAGAACACATATTTTATTGTGGGACCCAATTTGGAAAAACCACCGATACGTCCTATTACTGCAAAATTATATTTACAAATAGTTTTTGCCTGCTACAACAGACAAGGATGGTACCACACCCTATTTATCATCAACTACTGGAAGGAGGATACAACCCCCTGTTTTGTCAGCTACTACTGACATGATGCTATTACACCTTATTTACTAGCTACTATTGGAAGGAGGATACAACCCCCTGCTGGCTTGATGCCTTCCCTAGCTCCACCCTACCACCCTCTATTTTTGTATGATCTCCAGATCTACTTTACGATTTCTGTCTTTGATTTTACTTTGGTATCTAACTACTACAACTTCATTAAACTGTATCGTCGAGACAATTTCTCTCACTCATCATTTTTGTCTATAAATACCCTCTAACACATTTTTTGTGAGTGCATCTCTTCACCATTGCGCCTTTTCATTCTTAGATCATGCCTCTTCATGAAGACTCAATTATTCATTCTAACAATTCTTTAACTCTATTTAAGTTTATCAGTCATACCTTTTTGCAATGCAATTTTACCAGAATTGTCTCTCCACAAGGATAATTCTTCATGAGAAATTATTTTGAATTTTCCTTTCCGCCTTCTGCATTTCACATGAAAGACTTCGGGTTGCGGAAACCCATATCACTTTATATTTTCCATTTTAGCTTCCTCCCACATTCTGTAGGGTAGACTCTAGGTTGTGGAAACCCATATTACTTTATATTTTCTTTTTTACCATCTGACTCCCGCCTTTCGCATTCCGTAGGGATGAGTTCGGGTTGCGGAAACCCATATTACTTTATATTTTATTTTACGCCTTCCGCAGGGTGGACTCCGAGTTGCAGAAACCCATATTACTTTATATTTTCTTTTTCGCCTTCCACCTTCCACCTTTTGCGTTCCACAGGGCGGACTCCAGGTTGCGGAAACCCATATTACTTTATGTTTTCTTTTTCTCCTTTCGCCTTCCTCCTTTTGCATTCTGCCAATTGTTTTCGGATTTTCTCCTCACCATTGATTTGCAATCAAATTCATATTTGCACTATAATATTGTGGATCATTCTGCAATCGTTGATCTCTTAGCAGATTCAATCCTAACCGTTGATTCCTGATCATTTCCTCTTGTATTGATTCTTTGCCTCTTGCATCGTGTTCAGTGGTTTTTGTCATTGTTGAAATCCTATCGATCCTTTGCCTCTTGCATTATGTTTAGTTGTTTTTGTCATTTCTGAACTCCTTTGACACTAATTGAAAACTTATTTTCAACATTCTTCCCCTTTGGCATTGATGGAAACATTTTCTTTTTAGTTAATTTTCTCCGCCTTTGACAACAATGACAAAATATTTCTTATGACAACTCCCCCTTTCATCATATCTCCCCCTGAGATTGTGCTTCCTCTTCTACAGTTGTTGAAAGGAGATTACTCCCAAATTCTGTCTAAGATGCTCAAAAGCTTCCTTGGGTAGTGGCTTGGTAAAGAAATCAACAATATGTTCTTTTGTGTCAACATACTCTAGTTTGACAACCTTCTAGGATACTGGTTCTGTTAAGAAGTGATACTTTATTGGTATATTTTTTGTCTTGGAGTGCATGACTGAGTTTTTTGACATATTTATGGCAGTGGTATTATCACAATTTATTATTATTGGGTGCTCATACTTCACAAGTAAGTCTTCTAGTGTCTGCTTCATCCAAATGACTTGGGTGCAACATGACGCAACAACAATATATTCGGCCTCTGTTGTGGAGAGTGAAATGGAATATTGTTTTTTACTTAACCATGAAACCAAAAAATTTCCTAGGAAGAATGGTGCTCCACTGGTACTTTTTCAATCATTTACACTTCCTGCCCAATCTACATCAGTAAATGCTTTTAAGATGAAATCTTGACCTTTTGGGTACCATAATCCATACTCCATAGTACCTTTCAAATATTTGAAAATTCTTTTTACTGTTGTTACATGCGTTTCTTTAGGGCTTGACTGGAACCTAGAAACCAAACCTACAGCTTGCATCACATCTGGTCTTGTAGATGTCACATATAGCAGGAATCCTATCATGGATCTATACATGGTATGATCCACTTCCAGAGACTCGTCATCCTTAATTAATTTACAACTTGTGATCATAGGAGTACTAATAGGTACAGAGTCTTCTATCTTAAATATTTTAAGGATGTCTTTGATGTACTTATTCTGAGAGATAAAGATTCCTTTTGTTTGTTTGGTAAACTTGTAGCCCCAAGAAGAATGTTAGTTCACCCAACATTGACATTTTGAATTCCTTCTTCATTTCAGAAGCAAAGTTTACACTTAGTATTTGTAAATTGCTTCCAAATATGATGGCATCTACATAAAAAACAACAATGATCATATTTTCATCTTCGATTTTTAATTAGAGATTACTTTCAGTGGCTCCTCTCTTAAATCCTTGTTTCTTTAAATAGTTGTCTAGCCTTGAAAACAAGGCCCTTGGAGCTTGTTTGAGACCATAGAGTTCCTTTTTCAGTTTTCAAACACGGTCTCTATTTTCTTATAATATAAAACCTTCAGGTTGTTCAATATAAACCTCTTCTTCTATTTTTCCATTCAAAAATGCATACTTGACATCCATTTGATACACTTTAAAATTTTTATGGCATGAGAGTGCTAGAAACATTCCGATTCCTTCAAGTCTTGCCAAAGGGGCATATGTTTCTTCAAAATCAAGCCCTTCTACCTGAGCATACCCTTTACATACTAATATTGCATTGTTCCTTATCACTTGACCATCCTTATTGAATTTGTTCTTGAAAACCCATTTGGTCCCTATAACATTTTTATCTTTGGGTATTGGGACAATTTTCCACGTCTCGTTTTTCTCAATATGATCTAATTATTCCTTTATGGCTTTGACCCATTCATGAATTTTGCTGGCTTCTGTAAAATCCTTAGGTTCCACTATTGAGAGTAGGGCTTGTTCATTAAATGGTAGTTGTCTCCTTGGACTGACTCCAACATTTTTATCACCTATGATCTTTGTCTCCAGATGATTCTTTTGTATTATTCTAGATGGGGTTTTTGTATAAAGTCTTGGGAAATATTCTTCACCTTCCTGTGCACCCTCCTTCTTTATTCCTTCTTATTCATCATGAGTACTTTCATCCTTTTGCAAGTCTTCATTTTCTTCATTATTTGTATTTTCAACACTGCCATGAAATCTTACTCTTCTTGGTTTATATCATCTATTCTTACAACTGCACTTTCTACAATATTGTGTAACCTTTTACTGTAACATCTATACACCTTCTTAGTGGATGAATATCCTAGAAATATTCCTTCATTAGTCCTAGAGTCAAAGTTGCCAACATCATCCTCGTTCCTTCTAATGTAACACTTACTGCCAAATACTTTGAAATATTTGACTGAGGCTGGTCTTCCATAGCATACTTCATAAGGAGTCTTGTCTTTATTCACTCCGAGTTGTCTTCTATTAAGTATATAAACATGTGTGTATACTGATTCTTTCTAATATACATCTGACAACTTTGCTTCATTAAACATTGTTTTGGCAACTTCTTGGACTGTTTTATTTTTCCTTTCAACAACACCGTTCTCCTGAGTTGTCTTTGCAGCTGAAAATTGTCTCTTAATGCCATGTATCTCACAAAAATCATTGAACTCATTTGAAGTAAACTCTCCCCCATTGTCTGATCTAAGACATTTGATTTTCATATATGTCTCATTTTCAACCATTGCCTTGAATATTTTGAACTTCCCAAAGCACTACAGAATTTGAAGCCAAAATTCGACGGCTACCATGTTTGAAATTCGACACTAACCTATCGGGTATTCAACACATACACTTTTTTTTTGCTGTCGGTGGCATAACGTCAGATCTCCAACCGACGACTAATAAGGGTCGAATCTCCGATAGACCATTGTGTCGCATATTCGTTCGTTATTCCTTCCGAAGTGCCAACCAAAATTGCATAAATTGTCGAAAATCCGACGTCCTCCAACCCCTGAAGCGTCGGCCGTCTGAAGGACAAAAGTGTCTGAGAAATGGCGGTGTCATCGATTTTTAATTCTGACTGTGTCGGTACTCGGATGCACTTCGACACTAGAAGAGTCAGCCTTCCGACGCAGTCCGACACTTGGGCCGTCGGTCGTCCGATGGGAGGAAGCGTCGGAGTCATGGCATGGTCGTCGAATGGGTTGACCGGAGTGTCAGAAGAACATCAGAAAATCAATGCCTGTTGATTGATTTAAAAAAAAAAATCCAAAGATTTCACTTACGGCCACATGATTTCAGCCTAGAATTTGACTACTGAAGGAAGCCTGGTAGCAAACTAGAGGATTCTATGTCAAGTATATATTTCATCCTTGCACATATAGTTATCACAACTGCTTTACTCTTAACTTTAATTTTCGCAAAATAGAAAACCCAATATCCTCAAGAGAAGCACCCTCCTTTCTATTTATGGAATAAGGAAGAGAGTAATTAGAAGAAAACCCTGTACTAAGTCTACAAGTGGACTACTTAACAAGACAAAGTCCAATCTAACCAATCCATGAACACTTTAAGAGAATGTTCCTTAACTAGAGACATTACATGTGATAAGGGTAGGTTATTAGAACACAACTTCATGGTAGTGTGAACCACATGTACAAAGGTCACGTAATCCCATGCCCGCATGTTCCAACTTACCCACTTAGAAATGGCCTATGTGACTTGGCTTTCGAGAGAGTCGGAGAAAGGTTGCTTGCAATGAAGTTTTCCTAGTTGAACACAATGCATTGCTTCTCTGGGTGAGACTATTAGTTGGAAAGTTGAATGAAGCAGTCCCCATACACTGTATGTGTCCCTGACCTCCATTTTGAGTTGGCTAAAGTTCTAAAGGGTGGTATTTTATAACATGACTAAGATGAAATGGGTCTAAAGAATTGTGTTTATCCTTCATATGCATTGTGCTAATTATATAAGTATATTCATAAGTTTCTCTCTATATAAGAAAGAGTTCTCATGCAAAGAGTGCTTTACATCCCCAATCTTAATAAGTGATGATGGAGGACACTGAACCTATAGAGTCTCTAAACAGAGGGGACCAAAGGAAACAACTAAGATAAAAAAAATAATAGAAATAAACTTGCTGACCAAGAGGCATTCAATACTTTTAGAATAGTCTAGCTTTACTCAAGGAAGGGATATAGAATAAGATTGAATCCTACAAATACATAACCACTTCATATAGCAAAGAGACAAAGAAACAACAGAGTATGTTACCTTAAACCATTATTAATAATGTACAGTAGATATTTAACTTCACTCTTGCAAATTCCAAACAACCAGTAGAATAGTCTAGCAAACTTCCAGGGGATCAATACTTGTTTTCAGAATTATAGTCTTAGGGTAAACAATAAATGGCAGATATACCTCATTTGGCACATTTTCTACTTTGAAATTTCCTTCAAATTCTGGTTTTGGAGTGTACTCCAAGTCTTCAATGCCCCACCCCTACACACTCAGGAAACAAACGAAAATGAATTGGAAAACTAAAGAAGAGCAATGATGTTCATAACAATCAATGCAACATCAATACGCAAACAATAAAAATCCCAAAACATAGCTGAAAGAAATCCCAAAACAAAGGATAGGCTAATCAATAGGCATAAAACAATGCCAAGTGTTTTTACCTCTTGATTTTTAATAATATAGCCTTGCCCATCCACCATGTGTGAAATCATCATTATCATGTCATATTCGACATCAGGGAACTTGAAAGGAAGCTTGGTTGTCTCTATATCAAAAGCATACACATGAACTTCAGCTCATTGAAGAAGATCTACTCTATTTTCCAAGGTAACCTTTGAAGAGTCCACTTTAATAGTGTACCATTGTCCACATCTTGCATCTGCAGGATTGCAAAATCCATACACAAGTAAAGAATGAATGTTAGTTTTTATTTATATAAAAACTCTAGCTACAAAGGCTGTTGAATGTGGACTTATGATGTAGAGACAAGCCATTCTTTGTTCAAAAGCATCTTGAAAACATTGAATGTGGACTTATGATGTAGAAACAAGCCATTATTTGTTCAAAAGCATCTTGAAAACATAAATGAAGACATGATTGTGTTGCGAAAATAAATGCATCCTGCTACAATTGACCAAGTATTCAAACAATCTATCTCCGAAGCTATCATGCCCAACCATTTATATAAACATGTTATATAACATCTATCATTTACTAATTCAATTCAAGTAACTGAGTTCTTTAAAATCCTCAAGCAACATTAAATGACACTCAATTGCTTAATCTAATCAAGGAATTTAAAATATAATGATCTAACATAAATTATGTAAGCAAAAAAGTATAATTAGTAAGAATATATCACCTAATAAAACATGGATAACCAAAAATACTATGTATATAAGGCCATCGATCTAATCAAAACTCCATTTCTTGCCTCTTAACTATGGAAATGTTTCTCAACGCTATCTGCTATCACCTAATAAAACATGGATAACCAAAAATACTATGTATATACGGCCATCGATCTAATCAAAACTCCATTTCTTGCCTCTTAACTATGGAAATATTTCTCAACGCTATCTGCAACAAGTTCCAATGGAGGAGTCAAATAGCAATAGTGAAAATTACACAGTAAAAATATAGAAATAGATCTTTTTAATGTATTCTTCCTTACCATTCATTGAGCTCCTCTCTGTTTCAAGAATAATTTAATATTCTCTACTAAACAGGACCAACCACGTGAAGGTGGAAGCTCTTATGGCCCCTCCCCCCCCTCACATCACTCTCAACTCCCCAAACCCAATGCCTATACTTGCAAATAACAATCTATTTCACTATTTCACAACGCAAATAACAATGCATCTACAATGTAAATTATTTCACTCAATAGTTGAAAAATGCTTTCATTAAATCATTCTTTATAACATTCATTAAACCATTCAATCATTCAACAGCTGAAAAAACCATTCATTAACTCATTCATTAAAACATTAATTTAGTAAATGGCAGAAAAAAAATATCAGTAAACAATTCAGTAAAGCATTCATTCATAAAACAGAGGAAAAATCATTAATTTTTTTTTATAAATAAGAATTACTGAAAATTTGTTTGGTCACTTCTGTTTTACTTTTCTTCTCTTTAAATATTTTGTTAGAGTCACATCTTTGGGAATCTGATCATCAATATCCCTACTAGTCTGTTCAGAAGGTTGAACTTCAAGTGAGGCGCGATGAATTTCTGCAATAATGTCAAAATATTTCATTAATATATTTATATTTTGATAAATACGAGTAATTCATTAAAAAAAATTATGAATGTGTGTTTTTACCTTCCATGTGCACATCAACATGTTCAACATTATCTCGTACTGGCCCAAACTGTTCCGTGTTATGATCTGCTGCTACATGCTATGTAGTTGAATTGTGTAGAATTAGAATTAATGTTCATAATCTGCAATGGTCTATAAAAAACAATAGCACATTAATAAATTCATTACCAGGATGAGAAGCATGATCTTCGTTTGGTTGGTCATGTACTTCATCCCCGACATGAACGGGATCGTTACTTTCCTGCACAAAAAGGAATAAATAGTTTACGTTAGTTTATTTATAAGGAACAAATTGCATGAGAATTAATAAATTATCACTAAACTATACAGTTTTCACATACCTGGGCACCAGATGGATCAGCAGAAGATCATGCAGTATTCATAGACAAGCTTCTCCGGCGTTCAACAACGGCGTCAAATCCATGTTTGAAGCCAAGCTTCATGTAATCCACACTGGGCAATTCTTTGAACCGGTCGGCCTTCATATTTGCATGATGTCATTAATTTTAAAGCCTTTTGTCAAAAAACAAAAATAATAATCTGTATGATATTTGGATGCGGATTCAGGTTTTGTGATACTTACATATCGGGCCACCAAGTTGGAGTAACCACCAGGCCCAAGCTTGTGTTGGCCAATTTTTTCAATTCTTGCCTTTGTGGCCTCAGATGAGTCCGAGAGCCTAATTAAGTTTTTAAATAAATTAGTCTATGTACCAAAATTGATATAAAAACTAGTAATAATAAGGCTTACCACTACATTTTGGAATGAATTGCATACCTCCCTGTTCCACCTGGTGGTATCTTTCCTGATTTTCTCAGGCCCTTCTCTTTTCCATCTTCCACCAGGGCTTTCCACTCCATAGATGGAATCATTGGAGGGCACTCATACCTAGGGTTCTTTTCTAGGTGAACCCTATATTGGACTCGGACAATCTTTAGATGTTTTCCAGCCTTCCGTAGTAACTTCGATGTATCAAAGGTATATTTTCCAAATAGACTAACCAAGCGATTAGTCAGATCACCCTTTAAAGCTTTTGGCTGCTTGTTCCACATTGTGCAGATGGTGGGCCCGAAGATCTCCAAGGCCAAATCATATAGATGTTTATAAAATATATCATTTCCTGCAAAACATTATTGCCATCATTAGTGAACATTAGAAAATATTATCGGTATATTAGACACAAATTATAAAAAATAAATTGAAAAATCTATAATGACCTGGAATCCTCTCTATCTTTATTGGAAGCAGTTCTTCATTCACCAAAAATGTACACTTTATTGAACTAGTGCTAGTCACACGAGAAGATCCAGGAAATGCTTCCACATCTCTATCTAGACTTGCATCCACCCCTTCTTTTACAGCATATGTTGTGGGTGGGGCACCATCGACTTCACCCTTCACTACCCTCGACAGTGTCGCAGAGCGTGTTTTCGATTGTTCAGTGGACAATATGGGAGCAGTATGTGGTGTACGTGGAGTGGTTTGGTCACTGGGACCAACATTGCCTTGACCACCACTGATAATATCCATAGCACGCTGTAAATTAAACCCATTGTATTATAAGTTCAACAACATATAAAATCAAATATTATAAAGTTTTTATAAATGAATTTACATTTTTATTCGATAACTTGTGTCCAGTTGTTTACATTGCTGTAACAACAATTGAAGCCTTTGTTCGATCCCTTCTATTAGTGGAACTGCCAATGTTAGACGAACTAGTTCCTCATTTTGTTTTTCCCTTGTCCTTTGTAGCAACCTCAACAGGTCTACAGACTCTCTAATTTCACTATATCTCATCAACTGAGAGACCTCATTCTGTAAAGAGTTTTGAGACGGCGTTTCATAAACGGAATCCCCTGTCTGCAATTGGAATATATAAAAAATTGCTTAGTCTTTGAAAATATAGTGTGTGCAAATAATTATATTAGGGATTACATCTAGGATTACCTAATGCCTAGACGAGGGCGTGGTCTGATCAACAGATGAATATTTACCTCGATCAACCACCTGCAAAAAAATTAGAGAACATTATTACAATGAACGCAATATGTATAAGCTAACAAATACAGAACAAAAACAAAAATAAACACTATGCTACATGTTTTATATGTGTACATTTTTTAAGTATTTAGAACGTGGAATTACATTTAGGTTAAATGGTTTCCTCGAGTCTCTAGTCGTCTGATCAATAGTTGGGGAGTTTCCCCGGTCAATCTGCAAAAAAGGTAGACAACATTACCATCATGAACGCAACCATAAAAACGAAAGAATGCATAACAAAATAAACATAATGCGTCACGATATACATGTTTATGATTTTAAAGTATTTGAAATGGAGAATTACATTCATGTTTGGCTGTTGCCCTAATGCTATAGTCGACTGATCAATAGCCGGTTGGATTCCCTGATTAACACTCTGCATGGAAAATCGATAATATTATATAAATGAACCTAATATACTAATGAAAACACATAACAACGTATCTGTATGTCCATCCTAAAATTTAATATTACATTGGCAATATTGATGTATACCTGCTGCCTTGACTCAGGTCAACAAACATCTACGGAGATGGAGGTGCCCCTGAGAGAACCCTGCATAAAAAACATACTAAAAGTTACATAAGGAAACATGAAATTAAGTAGATAATTTCAATTATATGCTAACAAAAATTCCTATAGACGTTAAAATAATTAATAAAATGACTTATAAATTGTTTGTTGTACCACAACCATACTAACATTGTTTGTATCTACACGGTTCAAATTGTAATCAATAAGCAGTTCTTCGCCAGCAGCTATTGATTTAATTGCACATACAAAGACATGGTTTCCTTCACACGACTCGAATATGCAATTGGGTTGCTTTAATGTAGACCTTGGTTGTGTACTGTTTATAAACCCCATAATATTACCGGTTGTTTTTGTCCTTCCATCCATGTACATGGTTGCTCCTTTATTTTGAGCTTTGTCTTTCAGTTGTATATAATTCGTTGACAACCCATATCTACGCATACTTCATGTATATTGAACCAGGTGCATCTAATCACTGTAGTTGTAACAGGGTCCAACATACTCCATCAATTCTGTAGATCTACCGTATCTAAGCTTTATGCCGTCCATGCAAAACAAGCCCAATCCATGCAATGAGGTTGGTGCAATTCTATATACCCTCTCATTCACACAAAAATCAGTGTTTACTTTAGGAATATCGCTAGGCACCCATTGTTTTACTAGGTGTTGGTACCTTAAGGGCACGTCGATGTCTCCCACTGTCTAATCATCATAGGAACATGACCCCCCTCCTTAGAGAAAAAAATTCATGCGTTTGTCGAATTTTCTTCTGATCTTCTGACATCTAGTTGATCTAGCCTGTGTAGACCTACTGGATGTCTCACTTTCCTCTTGCCTTCCCAAAATCCCTTCGCTGGAGGAAGATAGGTCTGACAAATACCTGTTTGGTTCTACCTGTATAGTGGCCAAAATTTTTTTGGCATAAGCATAGCAAAATAGTAGTAAAAAAACGTGGAAAGATTTATAAGAAAAAAAACATTGAAAGACTTGTAAGCCAATAACTTGTTAAAGAAAAATCTTGTCAAGAATGAGTTTGGTTAATAGGTGTGGGCATTTGGTAGCCCTAAAAATTCTAAGTAATGCCCCTCTTTTGGTTACATACAAGTCTCCATTCTAACTTATTGCTTGCATTGCCTTTTGCTAACATGAATTGGGTAGGCTTCATAAGCTTCAAATGTATGCTTGTGGCCATTGTACTTTATCCTTTCAAAGTTGTCAAGATTGAGACGATATGTTATGCATACGAATCAAATATACCATTGCAATTTATGCCAATATATGTCTATACAAAACCCGGAGGTTCTCCTTTAATGGACTGTCTCCTTCAAAGAACATATCTCCTTTGAGTGGTTTTTAGTTTTCCCATGAATGATTTTGTGATGTTGTAGATGATTTTAGTTTTAGAGTGGATGTTTTAACCTCTGTGCTACTCTGAAGTGCATAAGCCAGCACTTCAGAGGCATATTTCCCAGTGGCGGTGAAGAGCGGACATTTCTAGATCTGGCTAATTGGAACGTTAAATACATTTATATCAGTCTGTAATATTTGATGATTTATTGCTTTTAGCTTGTCTTGATGATGCTTGTTTTCCCATATTAATTGTCAACCCTAAGGCAATGCTAACTTGTTTTCCCATACTAATTTCCAACCCTAAGGAATACAATTGATCAGCTTCATAGGAATACTGGACAAACATTCAAAGGTAACACCTCTAATCTAGGAATATTGACTACATCCACATCACTAACCTTCAACAGATTGAGAATTCAAGTCTAATACTAAAGTAGCTAATCCAAAGAAGCAATAAATAAGAGAGATCAGTAATATGAGGGGATCATACACCTCAATCATCCAAAGGATGTCAATAGCAACAACACATAAAAGACTCAAGTGCTAAGGGCTAGAAAAGCTAGAAAGTGCCTTG
>LPNX010159368.1:31176-41190 GCA_001517045.1 Pseudotsuga menziesii | reverse complement strand
TCCAATTTGATTGGCTGAAGCCCCATCAAAGAAGATGTAGGTACAATTATTGAAATAGTTTATTTAGTCAAACTCAGAGGTTGGATGGAGTGGAATAATGAGTACGGGCTTCCTCCTAAGGCCAGGTTTAATGGTCGTGCTGTGAACACACCTAGCAGCTCTTCATCTGGTGGAGAAACCAGAACCCTACTCTCGGTTCTAATTTTCCAGCGTGTTCTGCACTATGTCCGGGGAGGGTATACCGGTAATTTTCGGTGAGGAGAAGATGTTGAGCTCTTGTTGCCATGGGTCAATAGAGTTGTCTACCATGTCTACTGGACCTACTCCCAAATTCACAAAAACCTCCAAATTGGACTGAACTGTCCAAAACGAAACGAGTCGCGACAATGTCCAAATACACTTGTCATTTTTTATTATATATTATATGTATTTTATTATGATTTTATATTATATGTATTTTATTTTTATTATATGTTTTTATATTATATAAATTTCCATAATAGTATTAGAATATTTTTATTGGCTTCTTTTTCTTGAAAGTTGAACTTCCTAAAAGTGCACAAATCTCATCTAGGACCCTTTAAGATTCATAATAACAACTATTGTTATAGGATTTTATTCTCCAAATGAAACACCAAAACCATACTTATCGGTTAATATTTTTGTAGGGATGCTTTTTTGATCTTTCCCATAATTTATCATACTAATGGGATTGTATGCAAAAAATTATGTATTCCCTAAGAAATATTATGTATGCCCCTCTTTTAGTTACATACAATTCTCCATTCTCACTTATTATTGCTTGCATTTCCTTTTCCTTTTACTGGCCTAACCCCTTTTCAACAATAATAGTTGCATATTTAATCAAGTGTTTTTCTACCGAGGTGGCTTAGTCAACCAAGCTAACTCGGCCTTTGAAACAATTGGAGTGACAAGTTTGGTACCAAACCAAGAAAATCAGGGTATGACTGAATGGATTGGTAACAAAATGGTCAATTCATCCCAATCCATACTAAATTGACCAAGTGAATGTGGGAATGCACAGACCACACACATGACACTTCAATTCAAAAAACAAATTAACCTATAAATATAATCATCTAGACTCTAAACCTACTTCATTGTCAAGTCAATTAGGTTTGTAGGATTCCTATACATCATAACACTATTTGGAGTAAAACACAACTTGCTTTGTGATGCAGGAGCATAGGCTCATGGAAACGAATTCATCCATGGCTTGATCAAATTCATATGAATTGAGAGACCTAAGGTCTCAACACTTGTAAATTATTTTATCTTGATTAAAAATTGAATAATATGGAAGAGGACACTTGTCCTTTCCACTTGTAAATGTTTGGATAAGAGTTGTTAGTTTGTTAGTGAGTCACTGATGACTCGTAGGGGTTAGTTGAGTTTATTAAGGACTTTGTTCCTTAATTATAGGATCTGTAAACATAATTAGAATAGAACTGGAGGTTTATTTAATGCAGATCCAAATCATTTAGTTAGGTAGCTTAGGTTAGCTCGAGGAGCTTTTTGTTAGCTCATTTTGAGGTGAGGCAGCTCGCAGAAGCTTGGGTAGCTTGAGAAGGACAGAGAGGGAAGATAGAAACTAAGGGTTTTCCTGAAATTCACTTTCTGAATAGGGTTTTTGTAAAACTAAGGTCTGCATAGAGTTATGGCAGTTGGTGCCTGCATCACCTGCCAAGCATGTAATATCTCTCATGAAATGGACCAGCTCAATGAGTAACCTTCAAGCATGTAATATCTCTCATGAAATGGTGTATAAAATAGTGTAAGCATGCTTCAAATGATGCCTCAATGAGTAACCTCCTATAGAGTGGATGTTTTAACCTCTGTGCACCCATGTTGAGCTAATGCAAATCCAAAAGCTCTATACTCTGGCTAAAAACACAGTCTCCATTTTAACGCAAACACAGAGCATACGATGGCAAGCTAATGGGCTGCAGCACCATTGCTACAATGGAGTAGCCCATGGCATAACGCCCCATTATCTAGAAGCTTTCCTGACTTAATTTACAAACAATAAAATCAGAGTGTCATGCATACTCCCAAACCCAAACCATTATTAATGCACTGAGTAAATCCCACAGGATGAAAGCCACAAATCGAACCCAATAAGTCAGCAATTAAAAACGTAGCATTAAATCTACTACACAATCCCAAATCTTTACCCAATATAATCTTTTATAAACGTCGAATGAAATCATATATACCAAATCACATTGCAGTCCTTACATAAAAGCTAACGCGCAATTTATTTACACAGTGAGGCACGAAGCCTCTTTTACAACAGTCAAACTATTAAAAATGTTAAATGGCAAAGTCGTGAGCTATGGCACCATTACAAGTAATGGTGCAGCCACGGCCCAAAGATTCCAAACCTCCCAACAAGAGTCCATTAAAAACTACAGCAAGCTACATTATAAACCCCAAAGGCAGAGTCAACAAGTGCCACACGAAACCCCAACCTAGTAAATTTTCCCAACTCAAAAATGCCCAGAACGAGAGGAGGCAAGTAAATCTTGCTAGCATGCTTACCATGGCCATGAAGAAGAAATCCCAAATCGATAGTGTAGCCTGTGCAAACCCCGGAGCGCCTTCGCATTCACCTGCAGACAAATAAACGATGGAATGAAAAGCATGACCATGCCATGGAGAATACAACGAAGCAATGCATTTTTACACAGAGTCGATCTAGCTTACCTGCGAATCGATCGGGTCGTCTCCCTTCTCCAAATGCGTAGAGGCCACACTAAACCAAAATGCCAAAAACCATATTGCACAAGCAGCTGGTGACCATTAACGCATGCACAAACCCTCAGTTGGTGACCATTAACGCATGCACAAAACCTCACCATAGTTTATGGAATCAACATTATACCATATACCAACCAAGTCATATGTTAAACCCTCTATCCTATGGTTTCACCACCCTTTAAATATCAGCGCAGACTTAGTACTTAGGACATGGTATTTATACCATAGTCTCCCAACCTTATGGTATGAGCAGTCCTTAACACTATCATATAGTATTTACAATTTTTGTCAATCCTGTGCAAAACTAGAGAAATTGTGTAATTACATCTATAGATGCCCTTCAAAATGAATGATCACTATAATAGCAACTCACAGATACGAGAGGGGGTGAGGCGCGAAATCCCTATTCTAAGTTCATGACCCGAACATCGAGTTTCTCATTTGTAAGGTAAGGAGGTTTGTAAATTGAATCCCTGAATAACCCACTAAATGAGGAAGGGTCTGTCTGCATTCAAGCTTGTCCCACAAAGGAGCAAACATCACAACGCACACAAAATACCCTTGTCACCCAAAAACCCTTGTCACAAAAAACATTATATATTATATGTTTTTTATTTTTATTATATATTATTTTATATTATATGTATTTTATTTCTATTATATGTTATTTTATATTATATAAATTGCCATAATAGTATTAGGATATTTTTATTATAACCTAACTTGAATAAAGATCCTTCACATTAATGAGGGAAGAACCATCTTGTGAGCATGGTGGTGATGATGATGATAATGATGATGTTGATGATGATGATTATGATTATGATGTTCATGTTGATGATGACGATGTTGTTGATGATGATGTTGATGATGTTGTTGATGATGATGATGATGTTGATGACGACGATGATGATCCTGATGATGATGATAATGATTGTGATGACGACGACGATGATGATGATGATGACGACGACAATGATGATGATGACGACGACGATGATGATGAAGATTATGATGTTGATGTCAACGATGACAATGATGATGTTAATCGTGACAACGATGATGATGATGATGAAGATGATGATGGTGGTGATGATGAAGACGATGACAATGATGATGATGATGTCGACGATGACAATGATGACGATGAAGACGATGACAATGATTATGATGATGATGAAGACGATGAGAATGATGATGATAATGAAAATAATGATGTCGACGATGACAATGATGATGATGATGACAATGACGATTATTATGATGCTGATGAAGACGATGATTATGATTATGACGATGATCATGATTATGATGATGATGATGATCTCGATGATGATGATGAGTATCATCATCATGAGGAAGATGATGATGATGATGACGATGATGATGAAGATGATGTGCCATTTGTATCATCATATGTGTCAACATTGTAAGGATTGGCCATATCATCATTGTCATCATCATCAGTTACGCTCATCATGTCATCATCGAAATAATATTCAATGGCATTGTCTGCTACATCATCTGATTCAACTATTCCTTGGAAATATTCTGTTGGATCATCATCATCAGCTAACTCAAGTTGATCATGCTCTTCGTCATCATATTATTCTTCTAGAGAACCCTCTTCATTACCATCATCTAGGTTATACTTTACCGGCTTTCCCCTTGGATCGTGTCTCACAACAAATGACCAGCTCGCTTTACCTGGAACCTTTGAGTAAAATACTTGTTCACATTGGCTTGGAAGAACATAGGGCTTTGTTCCTGGCTCAAACAACCTTGTGTTTACCATGGCAAATCCATTATCATGTTCAATAATAGTTCTATCGGGATCACATTGATTCAATCGTAACCTGTACCATTTGACAATGAATAGAACTACCTTAAAGGATTTAAAGTCACACTGTATAATATCTTCCAAATACCCATAGTATCGATTTTCTGAGACTTTTGGATGTCTTTCAGTTCTAGATGAAACATTGGTAACCTCAAAGATAGCTGAAACCCCATAATCTGATGTTTTCTTTGTTTCATCCAATTTTTTGATCTGATATCTACCTCCATTGCAGACCATAGCCTTATGGTGTTTTACCTGCAATAAGCAATGCACGAAAAAATTACACAACCAATCAGTCCTTATGCAACAATACATGGAAAAAAAGAACATGCACGTCAATAAGTATCAAACAAAATAAAAGATTTAGAGGGATATTTGATTAATTATATACTTGCCATTTTATCTTTTACACCATATGCAAAATCGATTTCCCTTTCTGTTAGATTGTTATCTCCATTGCGTTGTGCTTCTTTTACCAATGAAGCCACACCTTCCCATGATATTCCATGACCCGATTTTCCGCATCGTTCAATCCATACCTTCATCCAGTCAAGATTGTTTGCAATGTATAAATGAATTGTATCCCATTCTCGACCAACTGTTTAATGACAATAACCATTAAAATCAAAGAAAGGTGTAAATCTCCTGAACAAAGACGTACATGCTCTTAATTGAAGCAATTATGACTAGAAAATACAATTAGAATATGAAGGATATAATAAAAATCCAGTAGCTAATAATTACCTTTTAGCTTCCTCAATATACCTTTACCCTTCAATTGCTCCCCTTCAAATTTGTTATTGGAGTCGGGATCACAAATGCGACATAAATTGAGCTTTGATGCTAAAATAGGAATATATTCACTAACATACAACATGTTTTGGTATACTGTATATCCTTCCATCATAGAACCCTCCGGACGTGCTAGTTGTCTCACCAAACCCTTCATAAATTTCAAGTGCCTCTCAACCATCCACATGGACCTTGAGTGCACAGGTCCACACAACTCAATCTCCTCAACTTGGTGTATGAGGTAGTGTTCTTGTGCATTGAAAAATGCCAATGGTAGATGCTTCTGCATTTCACACATGAGACGAGGAATTTCTCTCCTCCAATACTTTATATATTCTTTATGGATTTCTTTAGATGCCAACCATCTACAAGTGATGCAAACCAATAACAATATTTAACAAAAATAAACATTAAATTACAATATATGCTGAAATAGTGCACAAAAAAAAAATATAAATTATTATACGGAGAATTAAAGAAACACTAAGCACGTGCAAGTAATTGCTAGTTACCTCATGTATTTACCAAGATTATATATAACTTGTTTGACATTGTTGTCGAAGTTGTCTGGGAGAGAGAGAGGTAGAACATACTGTATCAATATACAAACCATGCCATTTATTAAAAAAAGAGTATACAAACAAGAAAAAATTATATGGACATAACAATAATAATTACCTTGATGAAGACATGCCAATCATGTGTTTTGACCCCAACGAAATCACCTTTTTTAGTTATGATATTCTTCAAGTTTGCACAAAAACCAGTGGAAAATTTAATTTTTCACATTACTTCTTTGACAACATTGCTTTGTTGCTCCATAAACATCCATGGAATTGAGTTTATATTAACTTGTTCTCCGTTGGTATGAAATTGGATGACGTCTTTCATTGCATGGTTGCTTTCTTGAATGTATTTGCACACTTTCACAACTTTATCTTTCTCCCTCCTTAGCTCTAGTAGTCGCCATAAGGTTTCAATAACATTCTTTCCAATATGCATTGTATCAAACAAATGAGCAATTTGTAGGTGCTCATAGTAGGGCAACCTACTGAATTGAATAGGATAACTTTTCATTCCTCATGGAAGACCATTAATGCCTTCATGATCACGATGGACATCATGAATATTATTTTATAATTAATAAATTACATCATAAATCAAATATGGCCACTACAACAAACAACTCACAATAAAAATTAAAATACATAAAAAGTCATATATGATGATCCATACGTACCATGATGACGATTTCTATTGTATTGCATCTTCCAAAGGTGAGGTGTCATTCTCCGTGGTTTTAATGCAATCTCCTGCTTCCCATTGAAAATATTTCTTTCAGTTGTTCTATACCTCTGTTTCTTAGAGAGGAAATGCCTATACTCACCAAACACCTCCTTTCTTAAGCTTTTTGAACGTCGAGACTTTATCTTAGGACCACAAACTGGACATCCAAATTTACCCTTTGTCTGAAGACCTACTGTTATCTCTAGGATTTTTCACCTGTTTATTTTTAAACTTTTTGATTTTGATTGGTTTTTATGGTTTTGTAAATTTTACTTTGTTTCATATTTTATGTTTATACCTGGTCTAATTGGAGGTAGCATCTGTTGCCTATCGGTACAGGCGCTTGAAATTGGATAAGGATGTATCCCTGCTTGCAAGATGTGAAGTCCATAGTGTTTTGGATTTAAGGGGCAATACACAATTCCTCACTTTGAATGCTTTGAATGAATTTGATCCGAAGTATTTTGGAGTTGATTGGCGTCAGAAACTGGAAACTCAACGAGGTGCTGTTTTGGCAACTGAGCTCAAGAAAAACAAACTTGCAAAATGGACAGCACAAGCTCTTCTTGTAAGTGCAGATGT
Organism: Pseudotsuga menziesii; assembly: GCA_001517045.1. Taxonomy (NCBI): domain Eukaryota; kingdom Viridiplantae; phylum Streptophyta; class Pinopsida; order Pinales; family Pinaceae; genus Pseudotsuga; species Pseudotsuga menziesii. The sequence goes on along the minus strand of LPNX010159368.1, from coordinate 33,908 downwards.
TATGAAGTTGGGCTATGTCTCGCGAATTCACCCTCGTGATCACTTTAACCATGTTATTTTGAGTGTTCAGGGATACAAGCCCAAGGAATTTTCTATGCATATTAATTTGAACACTTCCAATATGTGGGGCATTGTAAAATCGATTGTTGATCTCTGTCTTAAATTGAGTGAAGGAAAATATGTAACAGAAAGTGCATATATTGCGGGTAATTTTTGCTGGAAGGGAACGATGGATGAGTCACATCTCGGGGATTGCTGAAAGAGTCAAATCTGGCATTTGCAGAGAAATATTAGACCCCTCAAATGACTCAACAGTTCCAGGAAAGGATTCCAATTGCTCCAAGACTTCTTTAGAAGAATGATAACTGGGAGTTCATGGTTTAATCAGGATGTGGGGGCATGTGCACTGTCCATAGGATTAGAGATTTCATTCAAAGAATCGCCAGCCAATTTATTTCAAATAGTCGGTGGGATAAGTTCAAATTTTAAATTTAATTACCATGTGTAAATATGGTGTTCTGTTGCTGCCTTCCATCTTGACCACCAAAGCCATAGACCCCATGGCAGGACTGGGAGCAGAAGCACCTGCAGATCTCTATACCCAAATTGGCATATTTACATTGGGCATATTCATTAAGCCTTCCTATTTCGATTGCCAATAATAGATAGATAGATATACAACATTGGCACTGAATAGAGGCAGCGCATACAATCAAAGGCTGAACATTTTATTGAAGTTTCCTCACTTTTTTCTGATTTAATTGGAAGAAAGATTGCAGAAGATAAAGATTCAGATTCTTGTTATGGATACACTAAGGGTGCTCGAAATGAAATATTTGTTATGCAACCAGCTCCAATACAAGTTTCATACATGGATCTCCTGGAACCACTGGCTACAATATCCTAATGAGTCGGTTGCATGTAAACATGGCAGTCCATTGCTACTTGGCATTAAGGAGTTGACAGAGGTGGGAAAAATACTAAATTCCCCAAAATAGTGAGTTGATTCCACAAGGGCATGATCGAGGCTGAAGACACAGGATTAGTAGTCAAATTTGGCAAGAATACAGGGTATCCAATGAACATGTGGCAGCAGGAGGAATTTATTAAAGAAACAAATACATAAATATTGATTCCTTTTCTTGGATTCAGTTACAGAATTTGCAGCTGGCGATTATCTTCAGGATCGATTTGTATGAATCAAAGGATAAAGTAAATGCAAAGTCAATATAATTTGTAACTATTGTTGAAAGATTCGAGCCTGAAATTGGGGATCTCAAAAATTGTTTTGAGAATTCAGTTCGTCTATGAGGCATATATATATTGTGAAGAGGCCTGAGCTCGATATAGAGGAGAGGTACCAGCTAGGGGCTCGAGAGCAGAGGTCTCGAGAAGGGGACTGCGGGTTGGCAGTCTTGGGAGACATGTTGGAACTTTTGTAGATACATCTGTATATCATGAACCCTTTGCAGCTTCAATGACAGGTTTTAGTTTTGAATAAACTTGATGTTGATTTATTTCTATACTGCATAAATTGTCTCTTTGATAAATCTTTTATGTACTTGGTCATTCACATTCCAATACATAATTCTTATTATAAGTTGACAGTTATCTTTCATTTTTATAAACATTAATAGTTTCACTTCATGATTTAGGATCATAAGACCTGGGTGTTGGACTTTGTCATTGCTTTCATGTTATACAATGTTTTTTTGAATTTTCCTGCAACTCCTCTTATTCATACCAGCCTTTATTGTAATCCTTTGATATCCTGATACATACCTGTATTTATCCATCTGTTATATACCAGCTCTGTTCATTGTAACGTGTGTGATGGTTTTGATTTCAGTCCTAAAACTGTGTAAACTGTACAAATAAGTGATATTAGCCTAGTGTCTGTAAGTTTCTATTTGCCCTGGTTTGATACCAGATTTTATTTCTAATTTGATTTCATTTGATTTGAATATTTTCAAACAAAGATTTCCTTAAGCTTGGATCCCGTAGTCTAGGTCCAACTTTAGGGATAACACCTACAATATTTACATATGGAATATCTATGTCAAATTTAATCATTTATAAAATATTCTAACTACTCCATATCATTAAATGCAATTAAAGTGGAACTTAAAATTACAAACCACAAAATGAAGTTAATCCAGGGGCATCGTGTATTGTCCATACACTACTACATTTCGACCAAAAATACGATGGTCGTATTGTCAGATTTTCGACACTTCCCTGTCGCATGTACGACACTATGATTTTTTTTTAAGCATCGGTGGCCTGTCGTCGGTTATCCGACATTGGTTTAATCCGTTGGTTAAGCGACACCTCAGTTACCATCGGTTAAATGTACGACGTCGGTTAAGCGACATGAGAAACCATCGGTTAAGCGATGAATATGAAGATGAAGCGTCGGTTAAGCGATGAATATAAAGATAAAGCGTCGGTGAAGCGACATAAGAAACCGTCGGTGAAGCGACGGATATAAACATTAAGCGTCGCTTAAGTGACATGGAGAACCGTCGCTTAAGTGACAGTAGTGAAGTTTTTTTTTTTTTAAATACTGCATAAGAGCTCACGATGTTACACAGTGTCAAAATACCGATCGCATAGGAGTTGAACAAATGTATGAATATTATGGCGCAAAATTCTGCTAAAACTTATGAAGTTGAACAAAAAAAACTTATGAAGTGTATGGCTTAGATGGATTGAAACACTTATGGAGATGA